>BMAU01021299.1:0-119038 GCA_019973935.1 Trichonephila clavipes | reverse complement strand
AGAAAGTTATTGGCTTAGTCACCGTAAAAAAAGTTACAGAATTTCGCAAAACGAAGACCAGATTTAGATTTTCTGCTAAAATTTCTAAAGGGTTAAATGGGTCACTTTGGTAAGTTTCTAAAAGACTAAAAAAGTTATGGCTTGTCACCGAATCGTCGGTAAATGGCTGTCCAGCGTCAAAAGCGTCGGTTTTTTTAAAAATGATCTTTCAATTTAAAAAAAGTTACAGAAATTTCGCAAAACGGAGACCAGATTTAGATTTCTGCTAAAATTTCGTTAAATGGGTCACTTTGGTAAGTTTTCTAATTCTAAAAAAAAAAAGTTAATGGCTTGGTCACCGAATCGTCGGTAAAGTGGCTGTCCAGCGTCAAAGCGTCGGTTTTTTAAAATGATCTTTCAATTTAAAAGTTACAGGAATTTCACAAAACGGAGACCAGATTTAGATTTCTGCTAAAATTTCGGGTTAAATGGGTCACTTTGGTAAGTTTCTAGGGTGCAAAAAAAGTTATTGGCTTGGTCACCCAATCGTCGATAAGTTGGCTCAGCTTCAAAGCGTCGGGTTTTTTAAAGATGATCTTTCAATTTAAAAAAATTACCGGAATTTCGCAAATCGGAGACCAGATTTAGATTTCTGGTGAAAATTTCGAGTTAAATGGGTCACTTTGGTAAGTTTCTAGGTGGAAAAAAAAGTTATAGGCTTGGTCACCGAATCGTCGATAAGTTGGCTGTCCAGCTTCAAAGCGTCGGTTTTTTTAAAGATGATCTTTCAATTTAAAAAAAAGTTACCGAATTTCGCAGAACGGAGACCAGATTTAGATTTCTGCTAAAATTTCGGGTTAAATGGGTCACTTTGGTAAGTTTCTAGGGTGCAAAAAAAGTTATTGGCTTGGTCACCCAATCGTCGATAAGTTGGCTCAGCTTTTAGATTTCTGGTGAAATTTCGGGTTAAATGGTTCACCTTGGTAAGTTTCTAGGGTGGAAAAAGAAAGTTATAGGCTTGGTCACCAAATCGTCGATAAGTTGGCTGTCCAGATTCAAAGCATCGGTTTTTTAAAGATGATCTTTCAATTTAAAAAAAGTTACAGGAATTTCGCAAAACGGAGACCAGATTTAGATTTCTGGTAAAATTTCGAGTTAAATGGGTCACTTTGGTAAGTTTCTAGGGTGGAAAAAAAAGTTATTAGCTTGGTCACCCAATCGTCGATAAGTTGGCTCAGCTTCAAAGCGTCGGGTTTTTTAAAGATGATCTTTCAATTTAAAAAAAAAGTTACTAGAATTTCGCAAATCGGAGACCAGATTTAGATTTCTGGTAAAATTTCGGGTTAAATGGGTCACTTTGGTAAGTTTCTAGGGTGGTAAAAGAAAGTTATAGGCTTGATCACCGAATCGTCGATAAGTTTGCTGTCCAGCTTCAAAGCGTCGGTTTTTAAAAGATGATCTTTCAATTTAAAAAAATGTTATAGGAATTTCGCAAATCGGAGACCAGATTTAGATTTCTGGTAAAATTTCGGGTTAAATGTGTCACTTTGGTAAGTTTCTAGGGTGGAAAAAGAAAGTTATAGGCTTGGTCACCGAATCGTCGATAAGTTGGCTGTCCAGCTTCAAAGCGTCGGTTTTTTTAAAGATTTTCTTTCAATTTAAAAAAAAGGTACAGGAATTTCACAAAACGGAGACCAGATTTAGATTTCTGCTAAAATTTCGGGTTAAATGGGTCACTTTGGTAAGTTTCTAATTCTAAAAAAAAGTTAATGGCTTGGTCACCGAATCGTCGGTAAAGTGGCTGTCCAGCGTCAAAGCGTCGGTTTTTTTAAAAATGATCTTTCAATTTAAAAAAAAGTTACAGAAATTTCGCAGAACGGAGACCAGATTTAGATTTCTGCTAAAATTTCGGGTTAAATGGGTCACTTTGGTAAGTTTCTAGGGTGCAAAAAAAAGTTATTGGCTTGGTCACCCAATCGTCGATAAGTTGGCTCAGCTTCAAAGCGTCGGGTTTTTAAAGATGATCTTTCAATTTAAAAAAAAGTTACAGGAATTTCACAAATCGGAGACCAGATTTAGATTTCTGGTGAAATTTCGGGTTAAATGGTTCACCTTGGTAAGTTTCTAGGGTGGAAAAAGAAAGTTATAGGCTTGATCACCGAATCGTCGATAAGTTGGCTGTCCAGCTTCAAAGCGTCGGTTTTTTTAAAGATGATCTTTCAATTTAAAAAAAAGTTACAGAAATTTCGCAGAACGGAGACCAGATTTAGATTTCTGCTAAAATTTCGGGTTAAATGGGTCACTTTGGTAAGTTTCTAGGGTGCAAAAAAAAGTTATTGGCTTGGTCACCCAATCGTCGATAAGTTGGCTCAGCTTCAAAGCGTCGGGTTTTTTAAAGATGATCTTTCAATTTAAAAAAAAAAGTTACCGGAATTTCACAAATCGGAGACCAGATTTAGATTTCTGGTGAAATTTCGGGTTAAATGGTTCACCTTGGTAAGTTTCTAGGGTGGAAAAAGAAAGTTATAGGCTTGATCACCGAATCGTCGATAAGTTGGCTGTCCAGCTTCAAAGCGTCGGTTTTTTTAAAGATGATCTTTCAATTTAAAAAAAAGTACAGGAATTTCGCAGAACGGAGACCAGATTTAGATTTCTTCTAAAATTTCGGGTTAAATGGGTCACTTTGGTAAGTTTCTAAAGCTAAAAAAAAATTTATTGGCTTGGTCACCGAATCGTCGGTAAAGTGGCTGTCCAGCGTCAAAGCGTCGGTTTTTTTAAAGATGAACTTTCAATTTAAAAAAAATGTTACAGGAATTTCGCAAAACGGAGACCAGATTTAGATTTCTGGTAAAATTTCGAGTTAAATGAGTCACTTTGGTAAGTTTCTAGGGTGCAAAAAGAAAGTTATAGGCTTGGTCACCGAATCGTCTATAAGTTGGCTGTCCAGCTTCAAAGCGTCGGTTTTTTTAAAGATGAACTTTCAATTTAAAAAAAAATGTTACAGGAATTTCGCAAAACGGAGACCAGATTTAGATTTCTGGTACAATTTCGAGTTAAATGGGTCACTTTGGTAAGTTTCTAGGGTGGAAAAAGAAAGTTATAGGCTGGGTCACCGCATCGTCTATCTGTTGGCTGTCCAGCTTCAAAGCGTCGGTTTTTCTTAAAGATTTTCTTTCAATTTAAAAAAAAATTTACAGGAATTTCACAAAACGGAGACCAGATTTAGATTTCTGCTAAAATTTCGGGTTAAATGGGTCACTTTGGTAAGTTTTTAAGGCTAAAAAAAAAAGTTAATGGCTTGGTCACCGAATCGTCGGTAAAGTGGCTGTCCAGCGTCAAAGCGTCGGTTTTTTTAAAAATGATCTTTCAATTTAAAAAAAAGTTACAGAAATTTCGCAAAACGGAGACCAGATTTAGATTTCTGCTAAAATTTCGGGTTAAATGGGTCACTTTGGTAAGTTTTTAAGGCTAAAAAAAAAAAGTGATTGGCTTGGTCACCGAATCGTCGATAAGTGGCTGTCCAGCGTCAAAGCGTCGGTTTTTTTAAAGATGATCTTTCAATTTAAAAAAAAGTTACCGGAATTTCTTAAATCGGAGACCAGATTTAGATTTCTGCTAAAATTTCGGGTTAAATGGGTCACTTTGGTAAGTTTCTAGGGTGGAAAAAAAGTTATAGGCTTGGTCACCGAATCGTCGATAAGTTGGCTGTCCAGCTTCAAAGCGTCGGTTTTTTTAAAGATGATCTTTCAATTTAAAAAAAAAAATTACAGGAATTTCGCAAAACGGAGACCAGATTTAGATTTCTGGTAAAATTTCGAGTTAAATGGGTCACTTTGGTAAGTTTCTAGGGTGGAAAAAAAAAAAAGTTATTGGCTTGGTCACCGAATCGTCGGTAAAGTGGCTGTCCAGCGTCAAAGCGTCGGTTTTTTTAAAGATGATCTTTCAATTTAAAAAAAAAGTTACCGGAATTTCGCAAATCGGAGACCAGATTTAGATTTCTGGTGAAATTTCGGGTTAAATGGGTCACCTTGGTAAGTTTCTAGGGTGGAAAAAAAAGTTATAGGCTTGGTCACCGAATCGTCGATAAGTTGGCTGTCCAGATTCAAAGCATCGGTTTTTTTAAAGATGATCTTTCAATTTAAAAAAAAAAAAAAAAAGTTACAGGAATTTCGCAAAACGGAGACCAGATTTAGATTTCTGGTAAAATTTCGAGTTAAATGGGTCACTTTGGTAAGTTTCTAGGGTGGAAAAAAAAGTTATTAGCTTGGTCACCCAATCGTCGATAAGTTGGCTCAGCTTCAAAGCGTCGGGTTTTTTAAAGATGATCTTTCAATTTAAAAAAAAAGTTACCGGAATTTCGCAAATCGGAGACCAGATTTAGATTTCTGGTAAAATTTCGGGTTAAATGGGTCACTTTGGTAAGTTTCTAGGGTGGTAAAATAAAGTTATAGGCTTGATCACCGAATCGTCGATAAGTTTGCTGTCCAGCTTCAAAGCGTCGGTTTTTTTAAAGATGATCTTTCAATTTAAAAAAAAAAGTTATAGGAATTTCGCAAATCGGAGACCAGATTTAGATTTCTGGTAAAATTTCGGGTTAAATGTGTCACTTTGGTAAGTTTCTAGGGTGGAAAAAGAAAGTTATAGGCTTGGTCACCGAATCGTCGATAAGTTGGCTGTCCAGCTTCAAAGCGTCGGTTTTTTTAAAGATTTTCTTTCAATTTAAAAAAAAAAGTTACAGGAATTTCACAAAACGGAGACCAGATTTAGATTTCTGCTAAAATTTCGGGTTAAATGGGTCACTTTGGTAAGTTTCTAATTCTAAAAAAAAGTTAATGGCTTGTTCACCGAATCGTCGGTAAATAGGCTGTCCATCGTCAAAGCGTCGGTTTTTTTAAAAATGATCTTTCAATTTAAAAAAAAAAGTTACAGAAATTTCGCAGAACGGAGACCAGATTTAGATTTGTGCTAAAATTTCGGGTTAAATGGGTCACTTTGGTAAGTTTTTAGGGTGCAAAAAAAAAAGTTATTGGCTTGGTCACCCATTCGTCGATAAGTTGGCTCAGCTTAAACGATTCGGGTTTTTTAAAGATGATCTTTCAATTTAAAAAAAAGTTACCGGAATTTCACAAATCGGAGACCAGATTTAGATTTCTGGTGAAATTTCGGGTTAAATGGTTCACCTTGGTAAGTTTCTAGGGTGGAAAAAGAAAGTTATAGGCTTGATCACCGAATCGTCGATAAGTTGGCTGTCCAGCTTCAAAGCGTCGGTTTTTTTAAAGATGATCTTTCAATTTAAAAAAAAATGTTACAGAAATTTCGCAAAACGGAGACCAGATTTAGATTTCTGCTAAAATTTCGGGTTAAATGGGTCACTTTGGTAAGTTTCTAAGGTGCAAAAAAAAGTTATTGGCTTGGTCACCGAATCGTCGATAAAGTGGCTGTCCAGCGTCAAAGCGTCGGTTTTTTTAAAATGATCTTTCAATTTAAAAAAATTACCGGAATTTCGAAAATCGGAGACCAGATTTAGATTTCTGGTAAAATTTCGGGTTAAATGGGTCACTTTGGTAAGTTTCTAGGGTGGAAAAAGAAAGTTATAGGCTTCGTCACCGAATCGTCGATAAGTTGGCTGTCCAGCTTCAAAGCGTCGGTTTTTTTAAAGATTATCTTTCAATTTAAAAAAAAAGTTACAGGAATTTCACAAAACGGAGACCAGATTTAGATTTCTGCTAAAATTTCGGGTTAAATGGGTCACTTTGGTAAGTTTCTAAGGATAAAAAAAAAAGTTAATGGCTTGGTCACCGAATCGTCGATAAGTGGCTGTCCAGCGTCAAAGCGTCGGTTTTTTTAAAAATGATCTTTCAATTTAAAAAAAAGTTACAGGAATTTCGCAGAACGGAGACCAGATTTAGATTTCTGCTAAAATTTCGGGTTAAATGGGTCACTTTGGTAAGTTTCTAGGGTGAAAAAAAAACCGAATCGTCGGTAAAGTATTGGCTTGGTCACCGAATCGTCGATAAGTTGGCTCAGCTCAAAGCGTCGGGTTTTTAAAGATGATCTTTCAATTTCAAAAACAAGTTACCGGAATTTCGCAAATCGGAGACCAGATTTAGATTTCTGGTTAAATTTCGGGTTAAATGGGTCACCTTGGTAAGTTTCTAGGGTGGAAAAAGAAAGTTATAGGCTTGGTCACCAAATCGTCGATAAGTTGGCTGTCCAGATTCAAAGCATCGGTTTTTTTAAAGATGATCTTTCAATTTAAAAAAAAGTTACAGGAATTTCGCAAAAACGGAGACCAGATTTAGATTTCTGGTAAAATTTCGAGTTAAATGGGTCACTTTGGTAAGTTTCTAGGGTGGAAAAAAAAATTTATTAGCTTGGTCACCCAATCGTCGATAAGTTGGCTCAGCTTCAAAGCGTCGGGTTTTTAAAGATGATCTTTCAATTTAAAAAAAAAAGTTACTAGGAATTTCGCAAATCGGAGACCAGATTTAGATTTCTGGTAAAATTTTGGGTTAAATGGGTCACTTTGGTAAGTTTCTAGGGTGGGAAAAAAAAGTTATAGGCTTGATCACCGAATCGTCGATAAGTTTGCTGTCCAGCTTCAAAGCGTCGGTTTTTTTAAAGATGATCTTTCAATTTAAAAAAATGTTATAGGAATTTCGCAAAATCGAGACCAGATTTAGATTTCTGGTAAAATTTCGGGTTAAATGTGTCACTTTGGTAAGTTTCTAGGGTGGAAAAAGAAAGTTATAGGCTTGGTCACCGAATCGTCGATAAGTTGGCTGTCCAGCTTCAAAGCGTCGGTTTTTTTTTAAAGATTTTCTTTCAATTTAAAAAAAAAAAAGTTACAGGAATTTCACAAAACGGAGACCAGATTTAGATTTCTGCTAAAATTTCGGGTTAAATGGGTCACTTTGGTAAGTTTCTAATTCTAAAAAAAAGTTAATGGCTTGGTCACCGAATCGTCGGTAAAGTGGCTGTCCAGCGTCAAAGCGTCGGTTTTTTTAAAATGATCTTTCAATTTAAAAAAAAGTTACAGAAATTTCGCAGAACGGAGACCAGATTTAGATTTCTGCTAAAATTTCGGGTTAAATGGGTCACTTTGGTAAGTTTCTAGGGTGCAAAAAAAAAGTTATTGGCTTGGTCACCCAATCGTCGATAAGTTGGCTCAGCTTCAAAGCGTCGGGTTTTTAAAGATGATCTTTCAATTTAAAAAAAAAAGTTACCGGAATTTCACAAATCGGAGACCAGATTTAGATTTCTGGTGAAATTTCGGGTTAAATGGTTCACCTTGGTAAGTTTCTAGGGTGGAAAAAGAAAGTTATAGGCTTGATCACCGAATCGTCGATAAGTTGGCTGTCCAGCTTCAAAGCGTCGGTTTTTTAAAGATGATCTTTCAATTTAAAAAAAAAAAAGTTACAGAAATTTCGCAGAACGGAGACCAGATTTAGATTTCTGCTAAAATTTCGGGTTAAATGGGTCACTTTGGTAAGTTTCTAGGGTGCAAAAAAAAAGTTATTGGCTTGGTCACCCAATCGTCGATAAGTTGGCTCAGCTTCAAAGCGTCGGGTTTTTTAAAGATGATCTTTCAATTTAAAATAAAGTTACCGGAATTTCGCAAATCGGAGACCAGATTTAGATTTCTGGTAAAATTTAGGGTTAAATGGTTCACCTTGGTAAGTTTCTAGGGTGGAAAAAGAAAGTTATAGGCTTGATCACCGAATCGTCGATAAGTTGGCTGTCCAGCTTCAAAGCGTCGGTTTTTTTAAAGATGATCTTTCAATTTAAAAAAAAAAAGTTACAGGAATTTGGCAGAACGGAGACCAGATTTAGATTTCTGCTAAAATTTCGGGTTAAATGGGTCGCTTTGGTAAGTTTCTAAAGCTAAAAAAAAAAAGTTATTGGCTTGGTCACCGAATCGTCGGTAAAGTGGCTGTCCAGCGTCAAAGCGTCGGTTTTTTTAAAGATGAACTTTCAATTTAAAAAAAAAATGTTACAGGAATTTCGCAAAACGGAGACCAGATTTAGATTTCTGGTAAAATTTCGAGTTAAATGAGTCACTTTGGTAAGTTTCTAGGGTGCAAAAAGAAAGTTATAGGCTTGGTCACCGAATCGTATATAAGTTGGCTGTCCAGCTTCAAAGCGTCGGTTTTTTTAAAGATGAACTTTCAATTTAAAAAAAAATGTTACAGGAATTTCGCAAAACGGAGACCAGATTTAGATTTCTGGTACAATTTCGAGTTAAATGGGTCACTTTGGTAAGTTTCTAGGGTGGAAAACGAAAGTTATAGGCTTGGTCACCGAATCGTCGATAAGTTGGCTGTCCAGCTTCAAAGCGTCGGTTTTTTTAAAGATTTTCTTTCAATTTAAAAAAAAAAAATTTACAGGAATTTCACAAAACGGAGACCAGATTTAGATTTCTGCTAAAATTTCGGGTTAAATGGGTCACTTTGGTAAGTTTCTAATTCTAAAAAAAAGTTAATGGCTTGGTCACCGAATCGTCGGTAAAGTGGCTGTCCAGCGTCAAAGCGTCGGTTTTTTTAAAAATGATCTTTCAATTTAAAAAAAAAAGTTACAGAAATTTCGCATAACGGAGACCAGATTTAGATTTCTGCTAAAATTTCGGGTTAAATGGGTCACTTTGGTAAGTTTCTAGGGTGCAAAAAAAAGTTATTGGCTTGGTCACCAATCGTCGATAAGTTGGCTCAGCTTCAAAGCGTCGGTTTTTTTAAAGATGATCTTTCAATTTAAAAAAGTTACCGGAATTTCACAAATCGGAGACCAGATTTAGATTTCTGGTGAAATTTCGGGTTAAATGGTTCACCTTGGTAAGTTTCTAGGGTGGAAAAAGAAAGTTATAGGCTTGATCACCGAATCGTCGATAAGTTGGCTGTCCAGCTTCAAAGCGTCGGTTTTTTTAAAGATGATCTTTCAATTTAAAAAAAATGTTTCAGAAATTTCGCAAAACGGAGACCAGATTTAGATTTCTGGTAAAATTTCGTGTTAAATGGGTCACTTTGGTAAGTTTCTAAGGCTAAAAAAAAAAATTTATTGGCTTGGTCACCGAATCGTCGGTAAAGTGGCTGTCCAGCGTCAAAGCGTCGGTTTTTTAAAAATGATCTTTCAATTTAAAAAAGTTACCGGAATTTCGAAAAACGGAGACCAGATTTAGATTTCTGGTAAAATTTCGGGTTAAATGGGTCACTTTGGTAAGTTTCTAGGGTGGAAAAAGAAAGTTATAGGCTTGGTCACCGAATCGTCGATAAGTTGGCTGTCCAGCTTCAAAGCGTCGGTTTTTTTAAAGATGATCTTTCAATTTAAAAAAAAAAATGTTACAGGAATTTCACAAAACGGAGACCAGATTTAGATTTCTGCTAAAATTTCGAGTTAAATGGGTCACTTTGGTAAGTTTCTAAGGCTAAAAAAAAGTTATTGGCTTGGTCACCGAATCGTCGGTAAAGTGGCTGTCCAGCGTCAAAGCGTCGGTTTTTTTTAAAAATGATCTTTCAATTTAAAAAAAAAATTTATAGGAATTTCGTAAAACGGAGACCAGATTTAGATTTCTGGTAAAATTTCGAGTTAAATGGGTCACTTTGGTAAGTTTCTAGGGTGAAAAAAAAAGTTATTGGCTTGGTCACCCAATCGTCGATAAGTTGGCTCAGCTTCAAAGCGTCGGGTTTTTTAAAGATGATCTTTCAATTTTAAAAACAAGTTACCGGAATTTCGCAAATCGGAGACCAGATTTAGATTTCTGGTGAAATTTCGGGTTAAATGGGTCACCTTGGTAAGTTTCTAGGGTGGAAAAAGAAAGTTATAGGCTTGGTCACCCAATCGTCGATAAGTTGGCTGTCCAGATTCAAAGCATCGGTTTTTTTAAAGATGATCTTTCAATTTAAAAAAAAAAAAGTTACAGGAATTTCGCAAAACGGAGACCAGATTTAGATTTCTGGTAAAATTTCGTGTTAAATGGGTCACTTTGGTAAGTTTCTAGGGTGGAAAAAAAAATTTTATTAGCTTGGTCACCCAATCGTCGATAAGTTGGCTCAGCTTCAAAGCGTCGGGTTTTTTAAAGATGATCTTTCAATTTAAAAAAAAAAGTTACTAGAATTTCGCAAATCGGAGACCAGATTTAGATTTCTGGTAAAATTTCGGGTTAAATGGGTCACTTTGGTAAGTTTCTAGGGTGGTAAAAAAAAGTTATAGGCTTGATCACCGAATCGTCGATAAGTTTGCTGTCCAGCTTCAAAGCGTCGGTTTTTTAAAAGATGATCTTTCAATTTAAAAAAATGTTATAGGAATTTCGCAAATCGGAGACCAGATTTAGATTTCTGGTAAAATTTCGGGTTAAATGTGTCACTTTGGTAAGTTTCTAGGGTGGAAAAAGAAAGTTATAGGCTTGGTCACCGAATCGTCGATAAGTTGGCTGTCCAGCTTCAAAGCGTCGGTTTTTTTAAAGATTTTCTTTCAATTTAAAAAAGTTACAGGAATTTCACAAAACGGAGACCAGATTTAGATTTCTGCTAAAATTTCGGGTTAAATGGGTCACTTTGGTAAGTTTCTAATTATAAAAAAAAAAAAAAGTTAATGGCTTGGTCACCGAATCGTCGGTAAAGTGGCTGTCCAGCGTCAAAGCGTCGGTTTTTTTAAAAATGATCTTTCAATTTAAAAAAAAAGTTACAGAAATTTCGCAGAACGGAGACCAGATTTAGATTTCTGCTAAAATTTCGGGTTAAATGGGTCACTTTGGTAAGTTTCTAGGGTGCAAAAAAAAGTTATTGGCTTGGTCACCCAATCGTCGATAAGTTGGCTCAGCTTCAAAGCGTCGGGTTTTTTAAAGATGATCTTTCAATTTAAAAAAAAAAGTTACCGGAATTTCGCAAATCGGAGACCAGATTTAGATTTCTGGTGAAATTTCGGGTTAAATGGTTCACCTTGGTAAGTTTCTAGGGTGGAAAAAGAAAGTTATAGGCTTGATCACCGAATCGTCGATAAGTTGGCTGTCCAGCTTCAAAGCGTCGGTTTTTTTAAAGATGATCTTTCAATTTAAAAAAAAGTTACAGAAATTTCGCAGAACGGAGACCAGATTTAGATTTCTGCTAAAATTTCGGGTTAAATGGGTCACTTTGGTAAGTTTCTAGGGTGCAAAAAAAAAAGTTATTGGCTTGGTCACCCAATCGTCGATAAGTTGGCTCAGCTTCAAAGCGTCGGGTTTTTTAAAGATGATCTTTCAATTTAAAAAAAAAGTTACCGGAATTTCACAAATCGGAGACCAGATTTAGATTTCTGGTGAAATTTCGGGTTAAATGGTTCACCTTGGTAAGTTTCTAGGGTGGAAAAAGAAAGTTATAGGCTTGATCACCGAATCGTCGATAAGTTGGCTGTCCAGCTTCAAAGCGTCGGTTTTTTTAAAGATGATCTTTCAATTTAAAAAAAAGTTACCGGAATTTCGCAGAACGGAGACCAGATTTAGATTTCTGCTAAAATTTCGGGTTAAATGGGTCACTTTGGTAAGTTTCTAAAGCTAAAAAAAAGTTATTGGCTTGGTCACCGAATCGTCGGTAAAGTGGCTGTCCAGCGTCAAAGCGTCGGTTTTTTTAAAGATGAACTTTCAATTTAAAAAAATGTTACAGGAATTTCGCAAAACGGAGACCAAATTTAGATTTCTGGTAAAATTTCGAGTTAAATGAGTCACTTTGGTAAGTTTCTAGGGTGCAAAAAGAAAGTTATAGGCTTGGTCACCGAATCGTCTATAAGTTGGCTGTCCAGCTTCAAAGCGTCGGTTTTTTTAAAGATGAACTTTCAATTTAAAAAAAAAAATGTTACAGGAATTTCGCAAAACGGAGACCAGATTTAGATTTCTGGTACAATTTCGAGTTAAATGGGTCACTTTGGTAAGTTTCTAGGGTGGAAAACGAAAGTTATAGGCTTGGTCACCGAATCGTCGATAAGTTGGCTGTCCAGCTTCAAAGCGTCGGTTTTTCTTAAAGATTTTCTTTCAATTTAAAAAAAAAAAAATTTACAGGAATTTCACAAAACGGAGACCAGATTTAGATTTCTGCTAAAATTTCGGGTTAAATGGGTCACTTTGGTAAGTTTCTAATTCTAAAAAAAAAAGTTAATGGCTTGGTCACTGAATCGTCGGTAAAGTGGCTGTCCAGCGTCAAAGCGTCGGTTTTTTTAAAGATGATCTTTCAATTTAAAAAAAAAGTTACCGGAATTTCTTAAATCGGAGACCAGATTTAGATTTCTGCTAAAATTTCGGGTTAAATGGGTCACTTTGGTAAGTTTCTAGGGTGGAAAAAGAAAGTTATAGGCTTGGTCACCGAATCGTCGATAAGTTGGCTGTCCAGCTTCAAAGCGTCGGTTTTTTTAAAGAAGATCTTTCAATTTAAAAAAAAAAGTTACAGGAATTTTGCAAAACGGAGACCAGATTTAGATTTCTGGTAAAATTTCGAGTTAAATGGGTCACTTTGGTAAGTTTCTAGGGTGGAAAAAGAAAGTTATAGGCTTGGTCACCGAATCGTCGATAAGTTGGCTGTCCAGCTTCAAAGCGTCGGTTTTTTTAAAGATTTTCTTTCAATTTAAAAAAAAAAGTTACAGAAATTTCTCAAATCGGAGACCAGATTTAGATTTCTGCTAAAATTTCGGGTTAAATGGGTCACTTTGGTAAGTTTTTAAGGCTAAAAAAAAAAGTGATTGGCTTGGTCACCGAATCGTCGGTAAAGTGGCTGTCCAGCGTCAAAGCGTCGGTTTTTTTAAAGATGATCTTTCAATTTAAAAAAAAAAGTTACCGGAATTTCTTAAATCGGAGACCAGATTTAGATTTCTGCTAAAATTTCGGGTTAAATGAGTCACTTTGGTAAGTTTCTAGGGTGCAAAAAGAAAGTTATAGGCTTGGTCACCGAATCGTCTATAAGTTGGCTGTCCAGCTTCAAAGCGTCGGTTTTTTTAAAGATGAACTTTCAATTTAAAAAAAATGTTACAGGAATTTCGCAAAACGGAGACCAGATTTAGATTTCTGGTACAATTTCGAGTTAAATGCGGCACTTTGGTAAGTTTCTAGGGTGGAAAAAGAAAGTTATAGGCTTGGTCACCGAATCGTCGATAAGTTGGCTGTCGAGCTTCAAAGCGTCGGCTTTTCTTAAAGATTTTCTTTCAATTTAAAAAAAAATTTACAGGAATTTCACAAAACGGAGACCAGATTTAGATTTCTGCTAAAATTTCGGGTTAAATGGGTCACTTTGGTAAGTTTCTAATTCTAAAAAAAAAAAGTTAATGGCTTGGTCACTGAATCGTCAGTAAAGTGGCTGTCCAGCGTCAAAGCGTCGGTTTTTTTAAAGATGATCTTTCAATTTAAAAAAAAAAAAAAAAGTACCGGAATTTCTTAAATCGGAGACCAGATTTAGATTTCTGCTAAAATTTCGGGTTAAATGGGTCACTTTGGTAAGTTTCTAGGGTGGAAAAAGAAAGTTATAGGCTTGGTCACCGAATCGTCGATAAGTTGGCTGTCCAGCTTCAAAGCGTCGGTTTTTTTAAAGAAGATCTTTCAATTTAAAAAAAAAAGTTACAGGAATTTCTCAAAACGGAGACCAGATTTAGATTTCTGGTAAAATTTCGAGTTAA
Source organism: Trichonephila clavipes (assembly GCA_019973935.1). Classification (NCBI taxonomy): domain Eukaryota; kingdom Metazoa; phylum Arthropoda; class Arachnida; order Araneae; family Nephilidae; genus Trichonephila; species Trichonephila clavipes. The sequence continues at coordinate 105,436 of BMAU01021299.1, read as the reverse complement.
ATGGGTCACTTTGGTAAGTTTCTAGGGTGGAAAAAGAAAGTTATAGGCTTGGTCACCGAATCGTCGATAAGTTGGCTGTCCAGCTTCAAAGCGTCGGTTTTTTTAAAGATTTTCTTTCAATTTAAAAAAAGTTACAGAAATTTCTCAAATCGGAGACCAGATTTAGATTTCTGCTAAAATTTCGGGTTAAATGGGTCACTTTGGTAAGTTTCTAAGGCTAAAAAAAGTGATTGGCTTGGTCACCGAATCGTCGGTAAAGTGGCTGTCCAGCGTCAAAGCGTCGGTTTTTTTAAAGATGATCTTTCAATTTAAAAAAGTTACCGGAATTTCTTAAATCGGAGACCAGATTTAGATTTCTGCTAAAATTTCGGGTTAAATGGGTCACTTTGGTAAGTTTCTAGGGTGGAAAAAGAAAGTTATAGGCTTGGTCACCGAATCGTCGATAAGTTGGCTGTCCAGCTTCAAAGCATCGGTTTTTTTAAGAAGATCTTTCAATTTAAAAAAAAAAATTACAGGAATTTCGCAAAACGGAGACCAAATTTAGATTTCTGGTAAAATTTCAAGTTAAATGGGTTACTTTGGTAAGTTTCAGGGTGGAAAAAAAAAGTTATTGGCTTGGTCACCGAATCGTCGGTAAAGTGGCTGTCCAGCGTCAAAGCGTCGGTTTTTTTAAAAATGATCTTTCAATTTAAAAAAAAAAAAAATAAAAATTTCGCAAAACGGAGACCAGATTTAGATTTCTGGTAAAATTTCGAGTTAAATGGGTCACTTTGGTAAGTTTCTAGGGAGCAAAAAAAAAAGTTATTGGCTTGGTCACCCAATCGTCGATAAGTTGGCTCAGCTTGAAAGCGTCGGGTTTTTTAAAGATGATCTTTCAATTTAAAAAAAAAGTTACCGGAATTTCACAAATCGGAGACCAGATTTAGATTTCTGGTGAAATTTCGGGTTAAATGGTTCACCTTGGTAAGTTTCTAGGGTGGAAAAAGAAAGTTATTGGCTTGGTCACCGAATCGTCGGTAAAGTGGCTGTCCAGCGTCAAAGCGTCGGTTTTTTTAAAGATGATCTTTCAATTTAAAAAAAAGTTACCGGAATTTCTTAAATCGGAGACCAGATTTAGATTTCTGCTAAAATTTCGGGTTAAATGAGTCACTTTGGTAAGTTTCTAGGGTGCAAAAAGAAAGTTATAGGCTTGGTCACCGAATCGTCTATAAGTTGGCTGTCCAGCTTCAAAGCGTCGGTTTTTTTAAAGATGAACTTTCAATTTAAAAAAAAATGTTACAGGAATTTCGCAAAACGGAGACCAGATTTAGATTTCTGGTACAATTTCGAGTTAAATGGGTCACTTTGGTAAGTTTCTAGGGTGGAAAAAGAAAGTTATAGGCTTGGTCACCGAATCGTCGATAAGTTGGCTGTCCAGCTTCAAAGCGTCGGTTTTTCTTAAAGATTTTCTTTCAATTTAAAAAATTTACAGGAATTTCACAAAACGGAGACCAGATTTAGATTTCTGCTAAAATTTCGGGTTAAATGGGTCACTTTGGTAAGTTTCTAATTCTAAAAAAAAAAGTTAATGGCTTGGTCACTGAATCGTCGGTAAAGTGGCTGTCCAGCGTCAAAGCGTCGGTTTTTTTAAAAATGATCTTTCAATTTAAAAAAAGTTACCGGAATTTCTTAAATCGGAGACCAGATTTAGATTTCTGCTAAAATTTCGGGTTAAATGGGTCACTTTGGTAAGTTTCTAGGGTGGAAAAAGAAAGTTATAGGCTTCGTCACCGAATCGTCGATAAGTTGGCTGTCCAGCTTCAAAGCGTCGGTTTTTTTAAAGAAGATCTTTCAATTTAAAAAAAAAAAAAAGTTACAGGAATTTCACAAAACGGAGACCAGATTTAGATTTCTGGTATTATTTCGAGTTAAATGGGTCACTTTGGTAAGTTTCTAGGGTGGAAAAAGAAAGTTATAGGATTGGTCACCGAATCGTCGATAAGTTGGCTGTCCAGCTTCAAAGCGTCGGTTTTTTTAAAGATTTTCTTTCAATTTAAAAAAAAAAAATTTACAGAAATTTCTCAAATCGGAGACCAGATTTAGATTTCTGCTAAAATTTCGGGTTAAATGGGTCACTTTGGTATGTTTTTAAGGCTAAAAAAAAAGTGATTGGCTTGGTCACCGAATCGTCGGTAAAGTGGCTGTCCAGCGTCAAAGCGTCGGTTTTTTTAAAGATGATCTTTCAATTTAAAAAAAAAAAAAGTTACCGGAATTTCTTAAATCGGAGACCAGATTTAGATTTCTGCTAAAATTTCGGGTTAAATGGGTCACTTTGGTAAGTTTCTAGGGTGGAAAAAGAAAGTTATAGGCTTGGTCACCGAATCGTCGATAAGTTGGCTGTCCAGCTTCAAAGCGTCGGTTTTTTAAAGAAGATCTTTCAATTTAAAAAAAAATTACAGGAATTTCGCAAAACGGAGACCAAATTTAGATTTCTGGTAAAATTTCGAGTTAAATGGGTTACTTTGGTAAGTTTCAGGGTGGAAAAAAAAGTTATTGGCTTGGTCACCGAATCGTCGGTAAAGTGGCTGTCCAGCGTCAAAGCGTCGGTTTTTTTAAAAATGATCTTTCAATTTAAAAAAAAAAAGTTATAGGAATTTCATAAAACGGAGACCAGATTTAGATTTCTGGTAAAATTTCGAGTTAAATGGGTCACTTTGGTAAGTTTCTAGGGAGCAAAAAAAAGTTATTGGCTTGGTCACCCAATCGTCGATAAGTTGGCTCAGCTTCAAAGCGTCGGGTTTTTAAAGATGATCTTTCAATTTAAAAAAAAAGTTACCGGAATTTCACAAATCGGAGACCAGATTTAGATTTCTGGTGAAATTTCGGGTTAAATGGTTCACCTTGGTAAGTTTCTAGGGTGGAAAAAGAAAGTTATAGGCTTGATCACCGAATCGTCGATAAGTTGGCTGTCCAGCTTCAAAGCGTCGGTTTTTTTAAAGATGATCTTTCAATTTAAAAAAAAATTTACAGGAATTTCGCAGAACGGAGACCAGATTTAGATTTCTGCTAAAATTTCGGGTTAAATGGGTCACTTTGGTAAGTTTCTAAGGCTAAAAAAAAAAAGTTATTGGCTTGGTCACCGAATCGTCGGTAAAGTGGCTGTCCAGCGTCAAAGCGTCGGTTTTTTTAAAGATGAACTTTCAATTTAAAAAAATGTTACAGGAATTTCGCAAAACGGAGACCAGATTTAGATTTCTGGTAAAATTTCGAGTTAAATGAGTCACTTTGGTAAATTTCTAGGGTGGAAAAAGAAAGTTATAGGCTTGGTCACCGAATCGTCGATAAGTTGGCTGTCCAGCTTCAAAGCGTCGGTTTTTTTAAAGATTTTCTTTCAATTTAAAAAAAAAAGTTACAGGAATTTCACAAAACGGAGACCAGATTTAGATTTCTGCTAAAATTTCGGGTTAAATGGGTCACTTTGGTAAGTTTCTAAGGCTAAAAAAAAGTTAATGGCTTGGTCACCGAATCGTCGGTAAATTTGCTCTCCAGCGTCAAAGCGTCGGTTTTTTTAAAAATGATCTTTCAATTTAAAAAAAAAGTTATAGGAATTTCGCAAAACGGAGACCAGATTTAGATTTCTGGTAAAATTTCGAGTTAAATGGGTCACTTTGGTAAGTTTTTAGGGTGCAAAAAAAAAGTTATTGGCTTGGTCACCCAATCGTCGAAAAGTTGGCTCAGCTTCAAAGCGTCGGGTTTTTTAAAGATGATCTTTCAATTTAAAAAAAGTTACCGGAATTTCACAAATCGAAGACCAGATTTAGATTTCTGGTGAAATTTCGGGTTAAATGGTTCACCTTGGTAAGTTTCTAGGGTAGAAAAAAAGTTATTGGCTTGGTCATCCAATCGTCGATAAGTTGGCTCAGCTTCAAAGCGTCGGGTTTTTTAAAGATGATCTTTCAATTTAAAAAAAAGTTACCGGAATTTCGCAAATCGGAGACCAGATTTAAATTTCTGCTAAAATTTCGGGTTAAATGGGTCACTTTGGTAAGTTTCTAAGACTAAAAAAAAAAAGTGATTGGCTTGGTCACTGAATCGTCGGTAAAGTGGCTGTCCAGCGTCAAAGCGTCGGTTTTTTTAAAATGATCTTTCAATTTAAAAAAAAGTTACAGAAATTTCGCAGAACGGAGACCAGATTTAGATTTCTGCTAAAATTTCGGGTTAAATGGGTCACTTTGGTAAGTTTTTAAGGCTAAATAAAAATTGATTGGCTTGGTCACCGAATCGTCGGTAAAGTGGCTGTCCAGCGTCAAAGCGTCGGTTTTTTTAAAGATGATCTTTCAATTTAAAAAAAAAGTTACCGGAATTTCACAAATCGGAGACCAGATTTAGATTTCTGGTGAAATTTCGGGTTAAATGGTTCACCTTGGTAAGTTTCTAGGGTGGAAAAAGAAAGTTATAGGCTTGATCACCGAATCGTCGATAAGTTGGCTAACCAGCTTCAAAGCGTCGGTTTTTTTAAAGATGATCTTTCAATTTAAAAAAAAAGTTACAGGAATTTCACAAAACGGAGACCAGATTTAGATTTCTGCTAAAAATTTCGGGTTAAATGGGTCACTTTGGTAAGTTTCTAAGGCTAAAAAAAAAAAGTTATTGGCTTGGTCACCGAATCGTCGGTAAAGTGGCTGTCCAGCGTCAAAGCGTCGGTTTTTTTAAAGATGAACTTTCAATTTAAAAAAAAAAAATTACAGGAATTTCGCAAAACGGAGACCAGATTTAGATTTCTGGTAAAATTTCGAGTTAAATGAGTCACTTTGGTAAGTTTCTAGGGTGCAAAAAGAAAGTTATAGGCTTGGTCACCGAATCGTCTATAAGTTGGCTGTCCAGAGTCAAAGCGTCGGTTTTTTTAAAAATGATGTTTCAATTTAAAAAAAAAAGTTATAGGAATTTCACAAAACGGAGACCAGATTTAGATTTCTGGTAAAATTTCGAGTTAAATGGGTCACTTTGGTAAGTTTTTAGGGTGCAAAAAAAAGTTATTGGCTTGGTCACCCAATCGTCGAAAAGTTGGCTCAGCTTCAAAGCGTCGGGTTTTTAAAGATGATCTTTCAATTTAAAAAAGTTACCGGAATTTCACAAATCGAAGACCAGATTTAGATTTCTGGTGAAATTTCGGGTTAAATGGTTCACCTTGGTAAGTTTCTAGGGTAGAAAAAAAGTTATTGGCTTGGTCATCCAATCGTCGATAAGTTGGCTCAGCTTCAAAGCGTCGGGTTTTTAAAGATGATCTTTCAATTTAAAAAAGTTACCGGAATTTCGCAAATCGGAGACCAGATTTAAATTTCTGCTAAAATTTCGGGTTAAATGGGTCACTTTGGTAAGTTTCTAAGACTAAAAAAAAAGTGATTGGCTTGGTCACCGAATCGTCGGTAAAGTGGCTGTCCAGCGTCAAAGCGTCGGTTTTTTAAAAATGATCTTTCAATTTAAAAAAAAGTTACAGGAATTTCACAAAACGGAGACCAGATTTAGATTTCTGCTAAAATTTCGGGTTAAATCGGTCACTTTGGTAAGTTTCTGATTATAAAAAAAAAGTTAATGGCTTGGTCACTGAATCGTCGGTAAAGTGGCTGTCCAGCGTCAAAGCGTCGGTTTTTTTAAAAATGATCTTTCAATTTAAAAAAAAAGTTACAGAAATTTCGCAAAACGGAGACCAGATTTAGATTTCTGCTAAAATTTCGGGTTAAATGGGTCACTTTGGTAAGTTTTAAGGGTGCAAAAAAAAAGTGATTGGCTTGGTCACCGAATCGTCGATAAAGTGGCTGTCCAGCGTCAAAGCGTCGGTTTTTTTAAAGATGATCTTTCAATTTAAAAAAAGTTACCGGAATTTCACAAATCGGAGACCAGATTTAGATTTCTGGTGAAATTTCGGGTTAAATGGTTCACCTTGGTAAGTTTTTAGGGTGGGAAAAGAAAGTTATAGGCTTGATCACCGAATCGTCGATAAGTTGGCTGTCCAGCTTCAAAGCGTCGGTTTTTTTAAAGATGATCTTTCAATTTAAAAAAAAAAAGTTACAGGAATTTCGCAGAACGGAGACCAGATTTAGATTTCTGCTAAAATTCGGGTTAAATGGGTCACTTTGGTAAGTTTCTAAGGCTAAAAAAAAGTTATTGGCTTGGTCATCGAATCGTCGGTAAAGTGGCTGTCCAGCGTCAAAGCGTCGGTTTTTTTAAAGATGAACTTTCAATTTAAAAAAATGTTACAGGAATTTCGCAAAACGGAGACCAGATTTAGATTTCTGGTAAAATTTCGAGTTAAATGAGTCACTTTGGTAAGTTTCTAGGGTGCAAAAAGAAAGTTATAGGCTTGGTCACCGAATCGTCGATAAGTTGGCTGTCCAGCTTCAAAGCGTCGGTTTTTTTAAAGATGAACTTTCAATTTAAAAAAAATGTTACAGGAATTTCGCAAAACGGAGACCAGATTTAGATTTCTGGTACAATTTCGAGTTAAATGGGTCACTTTGGTAAGTTTCTAGGGTGGAAAAAGAAAGTTATAGGCTTGGTCACCGAATCGTCGATAAGTTGGCTGTCCAGCTTCAAAGCGTCGGTTTTTTTTAAAGATGATCTTTCAATTTAAAAAAAAAAAAAAAATTACAGGAATTTCAAAAACGGAGACCAGATTTAGATTTCTGCTAAAATTTTGGGTTAAATGGGTCACTTTGGTAAGTTTCTAATTCTAAAAAAAAAAAGTTAATGGCTTGGTCACTGAATCGTCGGTAAAGTGGCTGTCCAGCGTCAAAGCGTCGGTTTTTTTAAAGATGATCTTTCAATTTAAAAAAGTTACCGGAATTTCTTAAATCGGAGACCAGATTTAGATTTCTGCTAAAATTTCGGGTTAAATGGGTCACTTTGGTAAGTTTCTAGGGTGGAAAAAAAAGTTATAGGCTTGGTCACCGAATCGTCGATAAGTTGGCTGTCCAGCTTCAAAGCGTCGGTTTTTTAAAAGATGATCTTTCAATTTAAAAAAAAGTTACAGGAATTTCACAAAACGGAGACCAGATTTAGATTTCTGGTAAAATTTCGAGTTAAATGGGTCACTTTGGTAAGTTTCTAGGGTGGAAAAAGAAAGTTATAGGCTTGGTCACCGAATCGTCGATAAGTTGGCTGTCCAGCTTCAAAGCGTCGGTTTTTTTAAAGATTTTCTTTCAATTTAAAAAAGTTACAGAAATTTCTCAAATCGGAGACCAGATTTAGATTTCTGCTAAAATTTCGGGTTAAATGGGTCACTTTGGTAAGTTTTTAAGGCTAAAAAAAAAAAAATTTCGTGATTGGCTTGGTCACCGAATCGTCGGTAAAGTGGCTGTCCAGCGTCAAAGCGTCGGTTTTTTTTAAAGATGATCTTTCAATTTAAAAAAAAAAGTTACCGGAATTTCTTAAATCGGAGACCAGATTTAGATTTCTGCTAAAATTTCGGGTTAAATGGGTCACTTTGGTAAGTTTCTAGGGTGGAAAAAGAAAGTTATAGGCTTGATCACCGAATCGTCGATAAGTTGGCTGTCCAGCTTCAAAGCATCGGTTTTTTTAAAGAAGATCTTTCAATTTAAAAAAAAAATTACAGGAATTTCGCAAAACGGAGACCAAATTTAGATTTCTGGTAAAATTTCGAGTTAAATGGGTTACTTTGGTAAGTTTCAGGGTGGAAAAAAAAGTTATTGGCTTGGTCACCGAATCGTCGGTAAAGTGGCTGTCCAGCGTAAGCGTCGGTTTTTTTAAATATGATCTTTCAAGTTAAAAAAAGAACTTACAGGAATTTCGCAAAACGGAGACCATATTTAGATTTCTGGTAAAATTTCGAGTTAAATGGGTCACTTTGGTAAGTTTCTAGGGAGCAAAAAAGTTATTGGCTTGGTCACCCAATCGTCGATAAGTTGGCTCAGCTTCAAAGCGTCGGGTTTTTTAAAGATGATCTTTCAATTTAAAAAAGTTACCGGAATTTCACAAATCGGAGACCAGATTTAGATTTCTGGTGAAATTTCGGGTTAAATGGTTCACCTTGGTAAGTTTCTAGGGTGGAAAAAGAAAGTTATAGGCTTGATCACCAAATCGTCGATAAGTTGGCTGTCCAGCTTCAAAGCGTCGGTTTTTTTAAAGATGATCTTTCAATTTAAAAAAAAGATTACAGGAATTTCGCAGAACGGAGACCAGATTTAGATTTCTGCTAAAATTTCGGGTTAAATGGGTCACTTTGGTAAGTTTCTAAGGCTAAAAAAAGTTATTGGCTTGGTCACCGAATCGTCGGTAAAGTGGCTGTCCAGCGTCAAAGCGTCGGTTTTTTTAAAGATGAACTTTCAATTTAAAAAAAAATGTTAAAGGAATTTCGCAAAACGGAGACCAGATTTAGATTTCTGGTAAAATTTCGAGTTAAATGAGTCACTTTGGTAAGTTTCTAGGGTGGAAAAAGAAAGTTATAGGCTTGGTCACCGAATCGTCGATAAGTTGGCTGTCCAGCTTCAAAGCGTCGGTTTTTTTTTAAAGATTTTCTTTCAATTTAAAAAAAGTTACAGGAATTTCACAAAACGGAGACCAGATTTAGATTTCTGCTAAAATTTCGGTTAAATGGGTCACTTTGGTAAGTTTCTAAGGCTAAAAAAAGTTAATGGCTTGGTCACCGAATCGTCGGTAAATTGGCTGTCCAGCGTCAAAGCGTCGGTTTTTTTAAAAATGATCTTTCAATTTAAAAAAAGTTATAGGAATTTCGCAAAACGGAGACCAGATTTAGATTTCTGGTAAAATTTCGAGTTAAATGGGTCACTTTGGTAAGTTTTTAGGGTGCAAAAAAAAAAAAATTATTGGCTTGGTCACCCAATCGTCGAAAAGTTGGCTCAGCTTCAAAGCGTCGGGTTTTTTAAAGATGATCTTTCAATTTAAAAATAAAGTTACCGGAATTTCACAAATCGAAGACCAGATTTAGATTTCTGGTGAAATTTCGGGTTAAATGGTTCACCTTGGTAAGTTTCTAGGGTAGAAAAAAAAAGTTATTGGCTTGGTCATCCAATCGTCGATAAGTTGGCTCAGCTTCAAAGCGTCGGGTTTTTTAAAGATGATCTTTCAATTTAAAAAAAAGTTACCGGAATTTCGCAAATCGGAGACCAGATTTAAATTTCTGCTAAAATTTCGGGTTAAATGGGTCACTTTGGTAAGTTTCTGATTATAAAAAAGTTAATGGCTTGGTCACTGAATCGTCGGTAAAGTGGCTGTCCAGCGTCAAAGCGTCGGTTTTTTTTAAAAATGATCTTTCAATTTAAAAAAAAGTTACAGAAATTTCGCAAATCGGAGACCAGATTTAGATTTCTGCTAAAATTTCGGGTTAAATGGGTCACTTTGGTAAGTTTTGGTGATTGGCTTGGTCACCGAATCGTCGGTAAAGTGGCTGTCCAGCGTCAAAGCGTCGGTTTTTTTAAAGATGATCTTTCAATTTAAAAAAGTTACCGGAATTTCATAAATCGGAGAAAGATTTCTGGTGAAATTTCGGGTTAAATGGTTCACCTTGGTAAGTTTTTAGGGTGGAAAAAAAAGTTATAGGCTTGATCACCGAATCGTCGATAAGTTGGCTGTCCAGCTTCAAAGCGTCGGTTTTTTTAAAGATGATCTTTCAATTTAAAAAAGTTACAGGAATTTCGCAGAACGGAGACCAGATTTAGATTTCTGCTAAAAGTTCGGGTTAAATGGGTCACTTTGGTAAGTTTCTAAGGCTAAAAAAGTTATTGGCTTGGTCATCGAATCGTCGGTAAAGTGGCTGTCCAGCGTCAAAGCGTCGGTTTTTTTAAAGATGAACTTTCAATTTAAAAAAAATGTTACAGGAATTTCGCAAAACGGAGACCAGATTTAGATTTCTGGTAAAATTTCGAGTTAAATGAGTCACTTTGGTAAGTTTCTAGGGTGCAAAAAAGAAAGTTATAGGCTTGGTCACCGAATCGTCTATAAGTTGGCTGTCCAGCTTCAAAGCGTCGGTTTTTTAAAAATGAACTTTCAATTTAAAAAAAAAATGTTACAGGAATTTCGCAAAACGGAGACCAGATTTAGATTTCTGGTAAAATTTCGAGTTAAATGGGTCACTTTGGTAAGTTTCTAGGGTGGAAAAAAGTTATAGGCTTGGTCACCGAATCGTCGATAAGTTGGCTGTCCAGCTTCAAAGCGTCGGTTTTTTTAAAATGATCTTTCAATTTAAAAAAATTTACAGGAATTTCAAAAACGGAGACCAGATTTAGATTTCTGCTAAAATTTTGGGTTAAATGGGTCACTTTGGTAAGTTTCTAATTCTAAAAAAAGTTAATGGCTTGGTCACTGAATCGTCGGTAAAGTGGCTGTCCAGCGTCAAAGCGTCGGTTTTTTTAAAATGATCTTTCTATTTAAAAAAAGTTACCGGAATTTCTTAAATCGGAGACCAGATTTAGATTTCTGCTAAAATTTCGGGTTAAATGGGTCACTTTGGTAAGTTTCTAGGGTGGAAAAAAAAGTTATAGGCTTGGTCACCGAATCGTCGATAAGTTGGCTGTCCAGCTTCAAAGCGTCGGTTTTTTTTTAAAGATGATCTTTCAATTTAAAAAAGTTACAGGAATTTCGCAAAACGGAGACCAGATTTAGATTTCTGGTAAAATTTCGAGTTAAATGGGTCACTTTGGTAAGTTTCTAGGGTGGAAAAGGAAGTTATAGGCTTGGTCACCGAATCGTCGATAAGTTGGCTGTCCAGCTTCAAAGCGTCGGTTTTTTTTAAGATTTTCTTTCAATTTAAAAAAAGTTACAGAAATTTCTCAAATCGGAGACCAGATTTAGATTTCTGCTAAAATTTCGGGTTAAATGGGTCACTTTGGTAAGTTTTTAAGGCTAAAAAAAAGTGATTGGCTTGGTCACCGAATCGTCGGTAAATTGGCTGTCCAGCGTCAAAGCGTCGGTTTTTTTAAAGATGATCTTTCAATTTAAAAAAGTTACCGGAATTTCTTAAATCGGAGACCAGATTTAGATTTCTGCTAAAATTTCGGGTTAAATGGGTCACTTTGGTAAGTTTCTAGGGTGGAAAAAGAAAGTTATAGGCTTGGTCACCGAATCGTCGATAAGTTGGCTGTCCAGCTTCAAAGCATCGGTTTTTAAAGAAGATCTTTCAATTTAAAAAAAAATTACAGGAATTTCGCAAAACGGAGACCAAATTTAGATTTCTGGTAAAATTTCGAGTTAAATGGGTTACTTTGGGAAGTTTCTAGGGTGGAAAAAAAAGTTATTGGCTTGGTCACCGAATCGTCGGTAAAGTGGCTGTCCAGCGTCAAAGCGTCGGTTTTTTTTAAAATGATCTTTCAATTTAAAAAAAGTTATAGGAATTTCGCAAAACGGAGACCAGATTTAGATTTCTGGTAAAATTTCGAGTTAAATGGGTCACTTTGGTAAGTTTCTAGTTGCAAAAAAAAAAAAAGTTATTGGCTTGGTCACCCAATCGTCGATAAGTTGGCTCAGCTTCAAAGCGTCGGGTTTTTTAAAGATGATCTTTCAATTTAAAAAAAAAGTTACCGGAATTTCACAAATCGGAGACCAGATTTAGATTTCTGGTGAAATTTCGGGTTAAATGGTTCACCTTGGTAAGTTTCTAGGGTGGAAAAAAAGAAAGTTATAGGCTTGATCACCAAATCGTCGATAAGTTGGCTGTCCAGCTTCAAAGCGTCGGTTTTTTTTTTAAAGATGATCTTTCAATTTAAAAAAAGTTACAGGAATTTCGCAGAACGGAGACCAGATTTAGATTTCTGCTAAAATTTCGGGTTAAATGGGTCACTTTGGTAAGTTTCTAAGGCTAAAAAAAAGTTATTGGCTTGGTCACCGAATCGTCGGTAAAGTGGCTGTCCAGCGTCAAAGCGTCGGTTTTTTAAACATGAACTTTCAATTTAAAAAAAATGTTACAGGAATTTCGCAAAACGGAGACCAGATTTAGATTTCTGGTAAAATTTCGAGTTAAATGAGTCACTTTGGTAAGTTTCTAGGGTGGAAAAAGAAAGTTATAGGCTTGGTCACCGAATCGTCGATAAGTTGGCTGTCCAGCTTCAAAGCGTCGGTTTTTTTAAAGATTTTCTTTCAATTTAAAAAAAAGTTACAGGAATTTCACAAAACGGAGACCAGATTTAGATTTCTGCTAAAATTTCGGGTTAAATGGGTCACTTTGGTAAGTTTCTAAGGCTAAAAAAAAAGTTAATGGCTTGGTCACCGAATCGTCGGTAAATTGGCTGTCCAGCGTCAAAGCGTCGGTTTTTTTAAAAATGATCTTTCAATTTAAAAAAAAGTTATAGGAATTTCGCAAAAACGGAGACCAGATTTAGATTTCTGGTAAAATTTCGAGTTAAATGGGTCACTTTGGTAAGTTTTTAGGGTGCAAAAAAAAAAAGTTATTGGCTTGGTCACCCAATCGTCGAAAAGTTGGCTCAGCTTCAAAGCGTCGGGTTTTTTAAAGATGATCTTTCAATTTAAAAATAAAGTTACCGGAATTTCACAAATCGAAGACCAGATTTAGATTTCTGGTAAAATTTCGGGTTAAATGGTTCACCTTGGTAAGTTTCTAGGGTAGAAAAAAAAAAGTTATTGGCTTGGTCATCCAATCGTCGATAAGTTGGCTCAGCTTCAAAGCGTCGGTTTTTTTAAAGATGATCTTTCAATTTAAAAAAAGTTACCGGAATTTCGCAAATCGGAGACCAGATTTAGATTTCTGCTAAAATTTCGGGTTAAATGGGTCACTTTGGTAAGTTTCTAAGACTAAAAAAGTGATTGGCTTGGTCACCGAATCGTCGGTAAAGTGGCTGTCCAGCGTCAAAGCGTCGGTTTTTAAAAATGATCTTTCAATTTAAAAAAAGTTACAGGAATTTCACAAAACGGAGACCAGATTTAGATTTCTGCTAAAATTTCGGGTTAAATGGGTCACTTTGGTAAGTTTCTGATTATAAAAAAGTTAATGGCTTGGTCACTGAATCGTCGGTAAAGTGGCTGTCCAGCGTCAAAGCGTCGGTTTTTTAAAATGATCTTTCAATTTAAAAAGTTACAGAAATTTCGCAAAACGGAGACCAGATTTAGATTTCTGCTAAAATTTCGGGTTAAATGGTCACTTTGGTAAGTTTTTAGGCTAAAATTTCGTAAAAACAGTGATTGGCTTGGTCACCGAATCGTCGGTAAAGTGGCTGTCCAGCGTCAAAGCGTTGGTTTTTAAAATGATCTTTCAATTTAAAAAAGTTACCGGAATTTCTTAAATCGGAGACCAGATTTAGATTTCTGCTAAAATTTCGGGTTAAATGGGTCACTTTGGTAAGTTTCTAGGGGGAAAAAGAAAGTTATAGGCTTGGTCACCGAATCGTCGATAAGTTGGCTGTCCAGCTTCAAAGCGCGGTTTTTTTAAAGAAGATCTTTCAATTTAAAAAAAAAATTACAGGAATTTCGCAAAACGGAGACCAAACTTAGATTTCTGGTAAAATTTCGAGTTAAATGGGTCACTTTGGTAAGTTTCAGGGTGGAAAAAAAAGTTATTGGCTTGGTCACCGAATCGTCGGTAAAGTGGCTGTCCAGCGTCAAAGCGTCGGTTTTTAAAAATGATCTTTCAATTTAAAAAAAAAGTTATAGGAATTTCAAAATCGGAGACCAGATTTAGATTTCTGGTAAAATTTCGAGTTAAATGGGTCACTTTGGTAAGTTTCTGGGTGCAAAAAAAAGTTATTGGCTTGGTCACCCAATCGTCGATAAGTTGGCTCAGCTTCAAAGCGTCGGTTTTTTTAAAGATGATCTTTCAATTTAAAAAAGTTACCAGAATTTCACAAATCGGAGACCAGATTTAGATTTCTGGTGAAAATTTCGGGTTAAATGGGTTCACCTTGGTAAGTTTCTAGGGTGGAAAAAAAGTTATAGGCTTGATCACCAAATCGTCGGTAAGTTGGCTGTCCAGCTTCAAAGCGTCGGTTTTTAAAGATGATCTTTCAATTTAAAAACAGAAATTTTTCGGGCAGAACGTTACCGGAAGATTTCTGCTAAAAATTTCGGGTTAAATGGGTCACTTTGGTATTTAAGGCTAAAAAAGTCTTGGTCACCGAATCGTCGGTAAAGTTTGCAGCGTCAAAAGCGTCGGTTTTAAAAATGATCTTTCAATTTAAAAAAATGTTATAGGAATTTCGCAAATCGGAGACCAGATTTTAGATTTCTGGTAAAATTTCGGAGTTAAATGGGTCACTTTGGTAAGTTTCTGGTGGAAAAAGTTTAAGTTGGCTTGGTCACCGCATCGTCGATAAGTTGGCTGTCCAGCTTCAAAGCGTCGGTTTTTTTAAAATGATCTTTCAATTTAAAAAAGTTACCGGTATTTCGAAAAACGGAGACCAGATTTAGATTTCTGCTAAAATTTCGGGTTAAATGGGTCACTTTGGTAAGTTTCTGGGGTGGAAAAAAGTTATTAGGCTTGGTCACCGAATCGTCGATAAGGTTTGGTCCAGCTTCAAAGCGTCGGTTTTTTTTTAAAGATGATCTTTCAATTTAAAAAAAGTTACCGGAATTTCGCAAAACGGAGACCAGATTTAGATTTCTGGTAAAATTTCGAGTTAAATGGGTCACTTTGGTAAGTTTCTAGGGTGAAAAAAGTTATTGGCTTGGTCACCGAATCGTCGATAAGTTGGCTGTCAGCTTCAAAGCGTCGTTTTTTTAAAGATGATCTTTCAATTTAAAAAAAAGTTACTGAATTTCACAAATCGGAGACCAGATTTAGATTTCTGAAATTTCGGGTTAAATGGGTCACTTTGGTAAGTTTCTAAGGCTAAAAAAAAAAGTTATTGGCTTGATCACCGAATCGTCGGTAAAGTGGCTGTCCAGCGTCAAAGCGTCGGTTTTAAAATGATCTTTCAATTTAAAAAAAAATGTTACAGGAATTTCACAAAACGGAGACCAGATTTAGATTTCTGGTACAATTTCGAGTTAAATGGGTCACTTTGGTAAGTTTCTAGGTGCAAAAAAAAGTTAATGGCTTGGTCACCGAATCGTCGATAAGTTGGCTGTCCAGCTTCAAAGCGTCGGGTTTTTTAAAAGATCTTTCAATTTAAAAAAATTTTACAGAGAATTTCACAAAACGGAGACCAGATTTAGATTTCTGCTAAAATTTCGGGTTAAATGGGTCACTTTGGTAAAGTTTCTAGGGCTAAAAAAAAGTTATATGGCTTGGTCACCGAATCGTCGGTAAAGTGGCTGTCCAGCGTCAAAGCGTCGGTTTTTTAAAGATGATCTTTCAATTTAAAAAAAAGTTACAGGAATTTCGCAAAACGGAGACCAGATTTAGATTTCTGGTAAAATTTCGAGTTAAATGGGTCACTTTGGTAAGTTTCTAGGCTGGAAAAAAAAAGTTATAGGCTTGGTCACCCAATCGTCGATAAGTTGGCTCCAGCTTCAAAGCGTCGGTTTTAAAGATGATCTTTCAATTTAAAAAAAAAAAAAGTTACCGAAATTTCGCAAATCGGAGACCAGATTTAGATTTCTGGTAAAATTTCGGGTTAAATGGGTCACTTTGGTAAGTTTCTAGGTGGAAAAAAAAGTTATAGGCTTGGTCACCGAATCGTCGATAAGTTGGCTGTCCAGCGTCAAAGTGTCGGTTTTTTTAAAGATGATCTTTCAATTTAAAAAAAGGTTACAGGAATTTCGAAAAACAGAGACCAGATTTAGATTTCTGGTAAAATTTCGAGTTAAATGGGTCACTTTTTTAAGTTTCTAGGGTGAAAAAAAAAGTTATTGGTTTGGTCACCGAATCGTCGATAAGTTGGCTGTCCAGCTTCAAAGCGTCGTTTTTAAAGATGATCTTTCAATTTAAAAAAATTACAGGAATTTCGCAAACGGAGACCAGATTTAGATTTCTGGTAAAATTTCGAGTTAAATGGTCACTTTGGTAAGTTCCTAGGTGGAAAAAAAGTTATTGGCTTGGTCACCGAATCGTCGGTAAAGTGGCTGTCCAGCGTCAAAGCGTCGGTTTTTTTAAAATGATCTTTCAATTTAAAAAAAAAAGTTATAGGAATTTTGCAAAAACGAGACCAGATTTAGATTTCTGGTAAAAGTTCGAGTTAAATGTGTCACTTTGGTAAGTTTCTAGGACGAAAAGAAAGTTATTGGCTTAATCACCCAATCGTCGATAAGTTGGCTCTGCTTCAAAGCGTCGGTTTTTTTTAAAGATGATCTTTCAATTTAAAAAAAAAGTTACCGGAATTTCACAAATCGGAGACCAGATTTAGATTTCTGGTAAAATTTCGAAGAAATGGTTCACCTTTGGTAAGTTTCTTTGTAAAAAAAAAAAAAGTTATGGCTTGATCACCAAATCGTCGATAAGTTTGCTGTCCAGCGTCAAAGCGTCGGTTTTTTTTAGATGATCTTTCAATTTAAAAAGTTACAGAATTTCGCAGAACGGAGACCAGATTTAGATTTCTCTGCTAAAATTTCGGGTTAAATGGGGTCACTTTGGTAAGTTTCTAAGGCTAAAAAAAAAAAAGTTATTGGCTTGATCACCGAATCGTCGGTAAAGTGGCTGTCCAGCGTCAAAGCGTCGGTTTTTTTAAAGATGGTCTTTTAATTTAAAAAAAAATGTTATAGGAATTTCGCAAACGGAGACCAGATTTAGATTTCTGCTAAATTTACGAGTTAAATGGGTCACTTTGGTAAGTTTCTAATGGAAAAAGAAAGTTATAGGCTTGGTCACCGAATCGTCGATAAAAGTGGCTGTCCAGCGTCAAAGCGTCGGTTTTTTTGGAAATGATCTTTCAATTTAAAAAAAAAAAAAAAGTTATAGGAATTTCACAAAACGAGACCAGATTTAGATTTGCAAAATTTCGGGTTAAATGGGTCACTGGTAAGTTTCTAAGGCTAAAAAAAGTGATAGGCTTGGTCACCGAATCGTCGTAAAGTCGCTGTCCAGCGTCAAAGCGTCGGTTTTTTTTTTTAAAATGATCTTTCAATTTAAAAAAAAAAAAGTTATAGAATTTCGCAAAATCGGAGACCAGATTTAGATTTCTGGTAAAATTTCGAGTTAAATGGGTCACTTTGGTAAGTTTTTAGGCTAAAGTTATTGGCTTGGTCACCCAATCGTCGAAAAGTTGGCTCAGCTTCAAAGCGTCGGGTTTTTTAAAAAGATGATCTTTCAATTTAAAAAGTTACCGGAATTTCACAAATCGGAGACCAGATTTAGATTTCTGGTGAAATTTCGGTTAAATGGGTCACCTTGGTAAGTTTCTAGGGTGGAAAAAGAAAGTTATTGGCTTGGTCATCCGAATCGTCGATAAGTTGGCTGTCAGCTTCAAAGCATCGGTTTTTTTAAAGATGATCTTTCAATTTAAAAAAAAAAAGTTACAGGAATTTCACAAAACGGAGACCAGATTTAGATTTCTGGTAAAATTTCGAGTTAAATGGGTCACTTTGGTAAGTTTCTAGGTGGAAAAAAGTTATTAGCTTGGTCACCCAATCGTCGATAAGTTGGCTCAGCTTCAAAGCGTCGGGTTTTTAAAGATGATCTTTCAATTTAAAAAAAAGTTACCGGAATTTCGCAAATCGGAGACCAGATTTAGATTTCTGGTGAAATTTCGGGTTAAATGGGTCACCTTGGTAAGTTTCTAGGGTGGAAAAAGAAAGTTATAGGCTTGATCACCGAATCGTCGATAAGTTGGCTGTCCAGATTCAAAGCGTCGGTTTTTAAAGATGATCTTTCAATTTAAAAAAAAGTTACAGGAATTTTCGCAAAACGGAGACCAGATTTAGATTTCTGGTAAAATTTCGAGTTAAATGGGTCACTTTGGTAAGTTTCTAGGTGGAAAAAGTTATTAGCTTGGTCACCCAATCGTCGATAAGTTGGCTGTCAGCTTCAAAGCGTCGGGTTTTTTAAAGATGATCTTTCAATTTAAAAAAAAGTTACCGGAATTTCGCAAATCGGAGACCAGATTTAGATTTCTGGTAAAATTTCGAGTTAAATGTGTCACTTTTGGTAAGTTTCTAGGGTGGTAAAAGAAAGTTATAGGCTTGATCACCGAATCGTCGATAAGTTTGCTGTCCAGCTTCAAAGCGTCGGTTTTTTTTTAAAGATGATCTTTCAATTTAAAAAAGTTATAGAATTTCGCAAATCGGAGACCAGATTTAGATTTCTGGTAAAATTTTGGGTTAAATGGGTCACTTTGGTAAGTTTCTAATTCTAAAAAAGAAAGTTATAGGCTTGATCACCGAATCGTCGATAAGTTTCCTGTCCAGCTTCAAAGCGTCGGTTTTTTTAAAGATGATCTTTCAATTTAAAAAAAGTTACAGGAATTTCACAAAACGGAGACCAGATTTAGATTTCTGCTAAAATTTCGGGTTAAATGGGTCACTTTGGTAAGTTTCTAATTCTAAAAAAGTTAATGGCTTGGTCACCGAATCGTCGGTAAAGTGGCTGTCCAGCGTCAAAGCGTCGGTTTTTTAAAAAATGATCTTTCAATTTAAAAAATGTTACAGAAATTTCGCAGAACGGAGGCCAGATTTAGATTTCTGCTAAAATTTCGAGTTAAATGGGTCACTTTGGTAAGTTTCTAAGGCTAAAAAAAAAGTGATTGGCTTGGTCACCGAATCGTCGGTAAAAGTCGCTGTGCAGCGTCAAAGCGTCGTTTTTTTTAAAATGATCTTTCAATTTAAAAAAAAAAAAAGTTATAGGAATTTCGCAAAATCGGAGACCAGATTTAGATTTCTGGTGAAATTCGGGTTAAATGGGTCACTTTGGTAAGTTTCTAAGGCTAAAAAAGTTATTGGCTTGGTCACCGCATCGTCGGTAAAGTGGCTGTCCAGCGTCAAAGCGTCGGTTTTTTTAAAAATGATCTTTCAATTTAAAAAAAAAAGTTACCGAATTTCGAAAAATCGGAGACCAGATTTAGATTTCTGGTAAAATTTCGGGTTAAATGGGTCACTTTGGTAAGTTTCTAGGGTGGAAAAAGAAAGTTATAGGCTTCGTCACCGAATCGTCGATAAGTTGGCTGTCCAGCTTCAAAGCGTCGGTTTTTTAAAGATGATCTTTCAATTTAAAAAAAAGTTACAGGAATTTCACAAAACGGAGACCAGATTTAGATTTCTGCTAAAATTTCGGGTTAAATGGGTCTTTTTGGTAAGTTTCTAAGGCTAAAAAAGTTATTGGCTTGGTCACCGAATCGTCGGTAAAGTGGCTGTCCAGCGTCAAAGCGTCGGTTTTTTTAAAAATGATCTTTCAATTTTAAAAAAGTTGTAGGAATTTCAAATCACACACACAGAGACCAGATTTAGATTTCTGCTAAAATTTCGGGTTAAATGGGTCACTTTGGTAAGTTTCTAAGGCTAAAGTTAATGGCTTGGTCACCGAATCGTCGGTAAATTGGCTGTCCAGCGTCAAAGCGTCGGTTTTTTTTTTTAAAATGATCTTTCAATTTAAAAAAAAAGTTATAGGAATTTCGCAAAACTGAGACCAGATTTAGATTTCTGGTAAAATTTCGAGTTAAATGGGTCACTTTGGTAAGTTTCTAGGGACGAAAAAAGGTTATTAGCTTGGTCACCCAATCGTCGATAAGTTGGCTCTGCTTCAAAGCGTCGGGTTTTTTAAAGATGATCTTTCAATTTAAAAAGTGCATGGAATTTCGCAAATCGGAGACCAGATTTAGATTTCTGGTAAAATTTCTAAAGGTTAAATGGGTCACTTTGGTAAGTTTCTAGGGTGGTAAAAGAAAGTTATAGGCTTGATCACCGAATCGTCGATAAGTTTGCTGTCCAGCTTCAAAGCGTCGGTTTTTTTAAAGATGATCTTTCAATTTAAAAAAAAAAGTTATAGGAATTTCGCAAATCGGAGACCAGATTTAGATTTCTGGTAAAATTTCGGGTTAAATGGGTCACTTTGGTAAGTTTCTAATTCTAAAAGAAAGTTATAGGCTTGATCACCGAATCGTCGATAAGTTTCCTGTCCAGCTTCAAAGCGTCGGTTTTTTTTAAAGATGATCTTTCAATTTAAAAAAAAGTTACAGGAATTTCACAAAAAACGGAGACCAGATTTAGATTTCTGCTAAAATTACGGGTTAAATGGGTCACTTTGGTAAGTTTCTAATTCTAAAAAAAGTTAATGGCTTGGTCACCGAATCGTCGGTAAAGTGGCTGTCCAGCGTCAAAGCGTCGGTTTTTTAAAAATGATCTTTCAATTTAAAAAAAGTTACAGAAATTTCGCAGAACGGAGGCCAGATTTAGATTTCTGCTAAAATTTCGGGTTAAATGGGTCACTTTGGTAAGTTTCTAAGGCTAAAAAAAAGTGATTGGCTTGGTCACCGAATCGTCGGTAAAGTCGCTGTGCAGCGTCAAAGCGTCGTTTTTTTTAAAAATGATCTTTCAATTTAAAAAAAAAAAAGTTATAGGAATTTCGCAAATCGGAGACCAGATTTAGATTTCTGAAATTTCGGGTTAAATGGGTCACTTTGGTAAGTTTCTAAGGCTAAAAAAAAGTTATTGGCTTGGTCACCGCATCGTCGGTAAAGTGGCTGTCCAGCGTCAAAGCGTCGGTTTTTTAAAAATGATCTTTCAATTTAAAAAAAAAAAAAAAAAAAAGTTACCGGAATTTCGAAAATCGGAGACCAGATTTAGATTTCTGGTAAAATTTCGGGTTAAATGGGTCACTTTGGTAAGTTTCTAGGGTGGAAAAAGAAAGTTATAGGCTTCGTCACCGAATCGTCGATAAGTTGGCTGTCCAGCTTCAAAGCGTCGGTTTTTTTAAAGATGATCTTTCAATTTAAAAAAAAAGTTACAGGAATTTCACAAAACGGAGACCAGATTTAGATTTCTGCTAAAATTTCGAGTTAAATGGGTCTTTTTGGTAAGTTTCTAAGGCTAAAAAAAAGTTATTGGCTTGGTCACCGAATCGTCGGTAAAGTGGCTGTCCAGCGTCAAAGCGTCGGTTTTTTTAAAAATGATCTTTCAATTTTAAAAAAAAGTTGTAGGAATTTCGCAAATCACACACACAGAGACCAGATTTAGATTTCTGCTAAAATTTCGGGTTAAATGGGTCACTTTGGTAAGTTTCTAAGGCTAAAAAAGTTAATGGCTTGGTCACCGAATCGTCGGTAAATTGGCTGTCCAGCGTCAAAGCGTCGGTTTTTTTTTTAAAAATGATCTTTCAATTTAAAAAAAAGTTATAGGAATTTCGCAAAACTGAGACCAGATTTAGATTTCTGGTAAAATTTCGAGTTAAATGGGTCACTTTGGTAAGTTTCTAGGGACGAAAAAAAAGTTATTAGCTTGGTCACCCAATCGTCGATAAGTTGGCTCTGCTTCAAAGCGTCGGGTTTTTAAAGATGATCTTTCAATTTAAAAAAAGTTACCGGAATTTCGCAAATCGGAGACCAGATTTAGATTTCTGGTAAAATTTCGGGTTAAATGGGTCACTTTGGTAAGTTTCTAGGGTGGTAAAAGAAAGTTATAGGCTTGATCACCGAATCGTCGATAAGTTTGCTGTCCAGCTTCAAAGCGTCGGTTTTTTTAAAGATGATCTTTCAATTTAAAAAAAAAGTTATAGAATTTCGCAAATCGGAGACCAGATTTAGATTTCTGGTAAAATTTCGAGTTAAATGGGTCACTTTGGTAAGTTTCTAATTCTAAAAAAGAAAGTTATAGGCTTGATCACCGAATCGTCGATAAGTTTCCTGTCCAGCTTCAAAGCGTCGGTTTTTTTAAAGATGATCTTTCAATTTAAAAAAAAGTTACAGGAATTTCACAAAACGGAGACCAGATTTAGATTTCTGCTAAAATTTCGAGTTAAATGGGTCTTTTTGGTAAGTTTCTAAGGCTAAAAAAAGTTATTGGCTTGGTCACCGAATCGTCGGTAAAGTGGCTGTCCAGCGTCAGCGTCGGTTTTTTAAAAATGATCTTTCAATTTTAAAAAAAAGTTGTAGAATTTCTCGCAAATCACACACACAGAGACCAGATTTAGATTTCTGCTAAAATTTCGGGTTAAATGGGTCACTTTGGTAAGTTTCTAAGGCTAAAAAAAAAGTTAATGGCTTGGTCACCGAATCGTCGGTAAATTGGCTGTCCAGCGTCAAAGCGTCGGTTTTTTTAAAAATGATCTTTCAATTTAAAAAAGTTATAGGAATTTCGCAAAACTGAGACCAGATTTAGATTTCTGGTAAAATTTCGAGTTAAATGGGTCACTTTGGTAAGTTTCTAGGGACGAAAAAAGTTATTAGCTTGGTCACCCAATCGTCGATAAGTTGGCTCTGCTTCAAAGCGTCGGGTTTTTTAAAGATGATCTTTCAATTTAAAAAAGTTACCGAATTTCGCAAATCGGAGACCAGATTTAGATTTCTGGTAAAATTTCGGGTTAAATGGGTCACTTTGGTAAGTTTCTAGGGTGGTAAAAGAAAGTTATAGGCTTGATCACCGAATCGTCGATAAGTTTGCTGTCCAGCTTCAAAGCGTCGGTTTTTTTAAAGATGATCTTTCAATTTAAAAAAAAAGTTATAGGAATTTCGCAAATCGGAGACCAGATTTAGATTTCTGGTAAAATTTCGGGTTAAATGGGTCACTTTGGTAAGTTTCTAATTCTAAAAGAAAGTTATAGGCTTGATCACCGAATCGTCGATAAGTTTCCTGTCCAGCTTCAAAGCGTCGGTTTTTTTAAAGATGATCTTTCAATTTAAAAAAGTTACAGGAATTTCACAAAACGGAGACCAGATTTAGATTTCTGCTAAAATTACGGGTTAAATGGGTCACTTTGGTAAGTTTCTAATTCTAAAAAAGTTAATGGCTTGGTCACCGAATCGTCGGTAAAGTGGCTGCCAAGCGTCAAAGCGTCGGTTTTTTAAAAAATGATCTTTCAATTTAAAAAAAAAAGTTATAGGAATTTCGCAAATCGGAGACCAGATTTAGATTTCTGGTGAAATTTCGGGTTAAATGGGTCACTTTGGTAAGTTTCTAAGGCTAAAAAAGTTATTGGCTTGGTCACCGCATCGTCGGTAAAGTGGCTGTCCAGCGTCAAAGCGTCGGTTTTTTAAAAATGATCTTTCAATTTAAAAAAGTTACCGGAATTTCGAAAATCGGAGACCAGATTTAGATTTCTGGTAAAATTTCGGGTTAAATGGGTCACTTTGGTAAGTTTCTAGGGTGGAAAAAGAAAGTTATAGGCTTCGTCACCGAATCGTCGATAAGTTGGCTGTCCAGCTTCAAAGCGTCGGTTTTTTTAAAAATGATCTTTCAATTTAAAAAAAAGTTGTAGGAATTTCACAAAACGGAGACCAGATTTAGATTTCTGCTAAAATTTCGAGTTAAATGGGTCTTTTTGGTAAGTTTCTAAGGCTAAAAAAAGTTATTGGCTTGGTCACCGAATCGTCGGTAAAGTGGCTGTCCAGCGTCAAAGCGTCGGTTTTTTTAAAAATGATCTTTCAATTTTAAAAAAGTTGTAGGAATTTCGCAAATCACACACACAGAGACCAGATTTAGATTTCTGCTAAAATTTCGGGTTAAATGGGTCACTTTGGTAAGTTTCTAAGGCTAAAAAAAAGTTAATGGCTTGGTCACCGAATCGTCGGTAAATTGGCTGTCCAGCGTCAAAGCGTCGGTTTTTTTAAAAATGATCTTCAATTTAAAAAAAAGTTATAGGAATTTCGCAAAACTGAGACCAGATTTAGATTTCTGGTAAAATTTCGAGTTAAATGGGTCACTTTGGTAAGTTTCTAGGACGACGAAAAAGTTATTAGCTTGGTCACCCAATCGTCGATAAGTTGGCTCTGCTTCAAAGCGTCGGGTTTTTTTAAAGATGATCCTTCAATTTAAAAAAAAGTTACCGGAATTTCGCAAATCGGAGACCAGATTTAGATTTCTGGTAAAATTTCGGGTTAAATGGGTCACTTTGGTAAGTTTCTAGGGTGGTAAAAGAAAGTTATAGGCTTGATCACCGAATCGTCGATAAGTTTGCTGTCCAGCTTCAAAGCGTCGGTTTTTTAAAGATGATCTTTCAATTTAAAAAAAGTTACAGGAATTTCGCAAATCGGAGACCAGATTTAGATTTCTGGTAAAATTTCGGGTTAAATGGGTCACTTTGGTAAGTTTCTAATTCTAAAAAAGAAAGTTATAGGCTTGATCACCGAATCGTCGATAAGTTTCCTGTCCAGCTTCAAAGCGTCGGTTTTTTTAAAGATGATCTTTCAATTTAAAAAAAAAAGTTACAGGAATTTCACAAAACGGAGACCAGATTTAGATTTCTGCTAAAATTACGGGTTAAATGGGTCACTTTGGTAAGTTTCTAATTCTAAAAAAAAAGTTAATGGCTTGGTCACCGAATCGTCGGTAAAGTGGCTGTCCAGCGTCAAAGCGTCGGTTTTTTAAAAATGATCTTTCAATTTAAAAAAAAAAAAAGTTACAGAAATTTCGCAGAACGGAGGCCAGATTTAGATTTCTGCTAAAATTTCGGGTTAAATGGGTCACTTTGGTAAGTTTCTAAGGCTAAAAAAAAGTGATTGGCTTGGTCACCGAATCGTCGGTAAAGTCGCTGTGCAGCGTCAAAGCGTCGGTTTTTTTTAAAAATGATCTTTCAATTTAAAAAAAAGTTATAGGAATTTCGCAAATCGGAGACCAGATTTAGATTTCTGGTGAAATTTCGGGTTAAATGGGTCACTTTGGTAAGTTTCTAAGGCTAAAAAAAGTTATTGGCTTGGTCACCGCATCGTCGGTAAAGTGGCTGTCCAGCGTCAAAGCGTCGGTTTTTTTAAAAATGATCTTTCAATTTAAAAAAAAAAAAGTTACCGGTATTTCGAAAATCGGAGACCAGATTTAGATTTCTGGTAAAATTTCGGGTTAAATGGGTCACTTTGGTAAGTTTCTAGGGTGGAAAAAGAAAGTTATAGGCTTCGTCACCGAATCGTCGATAAGTTGGCTGTCCAGCTTCAAAGCGTCGGTTTTTTTAAAGATGATCTTTCAATTTAAAAAAAGTTACAGGAATTTCACAAAACGGAGACCAGATTTAGATTTCTGCTAAAATTTCGAGTTAAATGGGTCTTTTGGTAAGTTTCTAAGGCTAAAAAAAAAAGTTATTGGCTTGGTCACCGAATCGTCGGTAAAGTGGCTGTCCAGCGTCAAAGCGTCTGTTTTTTTAAAATGATCTTTCAATTTTAAAAAAGTTGTAGGAATTTCAAATCACACACACAGAGACCAGATTTAGATTTCTGCTAAAATTTCGGGTTAAATGGGTCACTTTGGTAAGTTTCTAAGGCTAAAAAAGTTAATGGGTTGGTCACCGAATCGTCGGTAAATTGGCTGTCCAGCGTCAAAGCGTCGGTTTTTTTTAAAATGATCTTTCAATTTAAAAAAAAAGTTATAGGAATTTCGCAAAACTGAGACCAGATTTAGATTTCTGGTAAAATTTCGAGTTAAATGGGTCACTTTGGTAAGTTTCTAGGGTGAAAAAAAAGTTATTGGCTTGGTCACCCAATCGTCGATAAGTTGGCTCAGCTTCAAAGCGTCGGGTTTTTTAAAGATGATCTTTCAATTTAAAAAAGTTACCGGAATTTCACAAATCGGAGACCAGATTTAGATTTCTGGTGAAATTTCGGGTTAAATGGGTCACCTTGGTAAGTTTCTAGGGTGGAAAAAGAAAGTTATAGGCTTGGTCACCGAATCGTCGATAAGTTGGCTGTCCAGATTCAAAGCATCGGTTTTTTTAAGATGATCTTTCAATTTAAAAAAAAGTTACAGGAATTTCGCAAAACGGAGACCAGATTTAGATTTCTGGTAAAATTTCGAGTTAAATGGGTCACTTTGGTAAGTTTCTAGGGTGGAAAAAGTTATTAGCTTGGTCACCCAATCGTCGATAAGTTGGCTCAGCTTCAAAGCGTCGGGGTTTTTAAAGATGATCTTTCAATTTAAAAAAGTTGCCGGAATTTCGCAAATCGGAGACCAGATTTAGATTTCTGGTAAAATTTCGTGTTAAATGGGTCACTTTGGTAAGTTTCTAGGTGGTAAAAGAAAGTTATAGGCTTGATCACCCAATCGTCGATAAGTTGGCTCAGCTTCAAAGCGTCGGGTTTTTAAAGATGATCTTTCAATTTAAAAAAAAGTTACCGGAATTTCGCAAATCGGAGACCAGATTTAGATTTCTGGTAAAATTTCGGGTTAAATGGGTCACTTTGGTAAGTTTCTAGGGTGGTAAAAGAAAGTTATAGGCTTGTTCACCGAATCGTCGATAAGTTTGCTGTCCAGCTTCAAAGCGTCGGTTTTTTAAAGATGATCTTTCAATTTAAAAAAGTTATAGGAATTTCGCAAATCGGAGACCAGATTTAGATTTCTGGTAAAATTTCGGGTTAAATGTGTCACTTTGGTAAGTTTCTAGGGTGGAAAAAGAAAGTTATAGGCTTGGTCACCGAATCGTCGATAAGTTGGCTGTCCAGCTTCAAAGCGTCGGTTTTTTTAAAGATTTTCTTTCAATTTAAAAAAAAAAGTTACAGGAATTTCACAAAACGGAGACCAGATTTAGATTTCTGCTAAAATGTCGGGTTAAATGGGTCACTTTGGTAAGTTTCTAATTCTAAAAAAAAAAAAAGTTAATGGCTTGGTCACCGAATCGTCGGTAAAGTGGCTGTCCAGCGTCAAAGCGTCGGTTTTTAAAAATGATCTTTCAATTTAAAAAAAGTTACAGGAATTTCGCAGAACGGAGACCAGATTTAGATTTCTGCTAAAATTTCGGGTTAAATGGGTCACTTTGGTAAATTTCTAGGGTGGAAAAAGAAAGTTATAGGCTTCGTCACCGAATCGTCGATAAGTTGGCTGTCCAGCTTCAAAGCGTCGGTTTTTTTTAAAGATGATCTTTCAATTTAAAAAAAAGTTACAGGAATTTCACAAAACGGAGACCAGATTTAGATTTCTGTTAAAATTTCGAGTTAAATGGGTCTTTTGGTAAGTTTCTAAGGCTAAAAAAAGTTATTGGCTTGGTCACCGAATCGTCGGTAAAGTGGCTGTCCAGCGTCAAAGCGTCGGTTTTTTTAAAAATGATCTTTCAATTTTAAAAAAGTTGTAGAATTTCGCAAATCACACACACAGAGACCAGATTTAGATTTCTGCTAAAATTTCGGGTTAAATGGGTCACTTTGGTAAGTTTCTAAGGCTAAAAAAAGTTAATGGCTTGGTCACCGAATCGTCGGTAAATTGGCTGTCCAGCGTCAAAGCGTCGGTTTTTTTTAAAAATGATCTTTCAATTTAAAAACAGTTATAGGAATTTCGCAAAACTGAGACCAGATTTAGATTTCTGGTAAAATTTCGAGTTAAATGGGTCACTTTGGTAAGTTTCTAGGGTGAAAAAAAAAAGTTATTGGCTTGGTCACCCAATCGTCGATAAGTTGGCTCAGCTTCAAAGCGTCGGGTTTTTTAAAGATGATCTTTCAATTTAAAAAAAATTACCGGAATTTCACAAATCGGAGACCAGATTTAGATTTCTACTGGTGAAATTTCGGGTTAAATGGGTCACCTTGGTAAGTTTCTAGGGTGGAAAAAGAAAGTTATAGGCTTCGTCACCGAATCGTCGATAAGTTGGCTGTCCAGCTTCAAAGCGTCGGTTTTTAAAGATGATCTTTCAATTAAAAAAATTACAGGAATTTCACAAAACGGAGACCAGATTTAGATTTCTGCTAAAATTTCGAGTTAAATGGGTCTTTTTGGTAAGTTTCTAAGGCTAAAACGGTCACCGAATCGTCGGTAAAGTGGCTGTCCAGCGTCAAAGCGTCGGTTTTTTTAAAAATGATCTTTCAATTTTAAAAAAGTTGAAGGAATTTCGCAAATCAGAGACCAGATTAAGATTTCTGGTAAAATTTCGGGTTAAATGTGTCACTTTGGTAAGTTTCTAGGGTGGACAAAGAAAGTTATAGGCTTGGTCACCGAATCGTCGATAAGTTGGCTGTCCAGCTTCAAAGCGTCGGTTTTTTTAAAGATTTTCTTTCAATTTAAAAAAATTTACAGAAATTTCACAAAACGGAGACCAGATTTAGATTTCTGCTAAAATTTCGGGTTAAATGGGTCACTTTGGTAAGTTTCTAAGGCTAAAAAAGTTAATGGCTTGGTCACCGAATCGTCGGTAAATTGGCTGTCCAGCGTCAAAGCGTCGGTTTTTTTAAAAATGATCTTTCAATTTAAAAAAAAGTTATAAGAATTTCGTAAAACTGAGACCAGATTTAGATTTCTGGTAAAATTTCGAGTTAAATGGGTCACTTTGGTAAGTTTCTAGGGTGAAAAAGTTATTGGCTTGGTCACCCAATCGTCGATAAGTTGGCTCAGCTTCAAAGCGTCGGGTTTTTTAAAGATGATCTTTCAATTTCAAAAAAGTTACCGGAATTTCGCAAATCGGAGACCAGATTTAGATTTCTGGTGAAATTTCGGGTTAAATGGGTCACCTTGGTAAGTTTCTAGGGTGGAAAAGAAAGTTATAGGCTTGGTCACCAAATCGTCGATAAGTTGGCTGTCCAGATTCAAAGCATCGGTTTTTTAAAGATGATCTTTCAATTTAAAAAAAAAAGTTACAGGAATTTCGCAAAACAGAGACCAGATTTAGATTTCTGGTAAAATTTCGAGTTAAATGGGTCACTTTGGTAAGTTTCTAGGGTGGAAAAAAAAAAAGTTATTAGCTTGGTCACCCAATCGTCGATAAGTTGGCTCAGCTTCAAAGCGTCGGGTTTTTTAAAGATGATCTTTCAATTTAAAAAATGTTACTAGAATTTCGCAAATCGGAGACCAGATTTAGATTTCTGGTAAAATTTCGGGTTAAATGGGTCACTTTGGTAAGTTTCTAGGGTGGTAAAAGAAAGTTATAGGCTTGATCACCGAATCGTCGATAAGTTTGCTGTCCAGCTTCAAAGCGTCGGTTTTTAAAAGATGATCTTTCAATTTAAAAAAATGTTATAGGAATTTCGCAGATCGGAGACCAGATTTAGATTTCTGGTAAAATTTCGGGTTAAATGGGTCACTTTGGTAAGTTTCTAGGGTGGAAAAAGAAAGTTATAGGCTTGGTCACCGAATCGTCGATAAGTTGGCTGCCCAGCTTCAAAGCGTCGGTTTTTTTAAAGATTTTCTTTCAATTTAAAAAAAAGTTACAGGAATTTCACAAAACGGAGACCAGATTTAGATTTCTGCTAAAATTTCGGGTTAAATGGGTCACTTTGGTAAGTTTCTAATTCTAAAAAAAAAAAAGTTAATGGCTTGGTCACCGAATCGTCGGTAAAGTGGCTGTCCAGCGTCAAAGCGTCGGTTTTTTTAAAAATGATCTTTCAATTTAAAAAAATGTTACAGAAATTTCGCAGAACGGAGACCAGATTTAGATTTCTGCTAAAATTTCGGGTTAAATGGGTCACTTTGGTAAGTTTCTAAGGCTAAAAAAAAAGTTATTGGCTTGGTCACCGAATCGTCGGTAAAGTGGCTGTCCAGCGTCAAAGCGTCGGTTTTTTTAAAGATGAACTTTCAATTTAAAAAATGTTACAGGAATTTCGCAAAACGGAGACCAGATTTAGATTTCTGGTAAATTTCGAGTTAAATGGGTCACTTTGGTAAGTTTCTAGGGTGGAAAAAGAAAGTTATAGGCTTGGTCACCGAATCGTCGATAAGTTGGCTGTCCAGCTTCAAAGCGTCGGTTTTTCTTAAAGATTTTCTTTCAATTAAAAAAAAAAAATTTACAGGAATTTCACAAAACGGAGACCAGATTTAGATTTCTGCTAAAATTTCGGGTTAAATGGGTCACTTTGGTAAGTTTCTAATTCTAAAAAAAAGTTAATGGCTTGGTCACCGAATCGTCGGTAAAGTGGCTGTCCAGCGTCAAAGCATCGGTTTTTTTTAAAGATGATCTTTCAATTTAAAAAAAGTTGTAGGAATTTCGCAAATCACACACACAGAGACCAGATTTAGATTTCTGGTAAAATTTCGGGTTAAATGGGTCACTTTGGTAAGTTTCTAAGGCTAAAAGTTAATGGCTTGGTCACCGAATCGTCGGAAAATTGGCTGTCCAGCGTCAAAGCGTCGGTTTTTTTAAAATGATCTTTCAATTTAAAAAAGTTATAGGAATTTCGCAAAACGGAGACCAGATTTAGATTTCTGGTGAAATTTCGGGTTAAATGGGTCACCTTGGTAAGTTTATAGGGTGGAAAAAGAAAGTTAAGGGCTTGGTCACCGAATCGTCGATAAGTTGGCTGTCCAGATTCAAAGCATCGTTTTTTTTAAAGATGATCTTTCAATTTAAAAAAAGTTACCGGAATTTCGCAAAACGGAGACCAGATTTAGATTTCTGGTAAAATTTCGAGTTAAATGGGTCACTTTGGTAAGTTTCTAGGGTGGAAAAAAAAGTTATTAGCTTGTTCACCCAATCGTCGATAAGTTGGCTCAGCTTCAAAGCGTCGGGTTTTTTAAAGATGATCTTTCAATTTAAAAAAAAATTTACCGCAATTTCTCTAATCGGAGACCAGATTTAGATTTCTGGTAAAATTTCGGGTTAAATGGGTCACTTTGGTAAGTTTCTAGGGTGGTAAAAGAAAGTTATAGGCTTGATCACCGAATCGTCGATAAGTTTGCTGTCCAGCTTCAAAGCGTCGGGTTTTTTTAAAGATTTTCTTTCAATTTAAAAAAGTTACAGGAATTTCACAAAACGGAACCAGATTTAGATTTCTGCTAAAATTTCGGGTTAAATGGGTCACTTTGGTAAGTTTCTAATTCTAAAAAAAAGTTAATGGCTTGGTCACCGAATCGTCGTTAATGTGGCTGTCCAGCGTCAAAGCGTCGGTTTTTTTAAAAATGATCTTTCAATTTAAAAAAAAGGTTACAGAAATTTCACAGAACGGAGACCAGATTTAGATTTCTGCTAAAATTTCGGGTTAAATGGGTCACTTTGGTAAGTTTCTAGGGTGCAAAAAAAAAGTTATTGGCTTGGTCACCCAATCGTCGATAAGTTGGCTCAGCTTCAAAGCGTCGGTTTTTTAAAGATGATCTTTCAATTTAAAAAAAAAGTTACCGGAATTTCACAAATCGGAGACCAGATTTAGATTTCTGAAATTTCGGGTTAAATGGTTCACCTTGGTAAGTTTCTAGGGTGGAAAAAGAAAGTTATAGGCTTGATCACCGAATCGTCGATAAGTTGGCTGTCCAGCTTCAAAGCGTCGGTTTTTTAAAGATGAACTTTCAATTTAAAAAAAAAAAAAAGTTACAAGAATTTCGCAAAACGGAGACCAGATTTAGATTTCTGGTGAAATTTCGGTTAAATGGGTCACTTTGGTAAGTTTCTAAGGCTAAAAAAGTTATTGGCTTGGTCACCGCATCGTCGGTAAAGTGGCTGTCCAGCGTCAAAGCGTCGGTTTTTTTAAAAATGATCTTTCAATTTAAAAAAATGTTACCGGAATTTCGAAAATCGGAGACCAGATTTAGATTTCTGGTAAAATTTCGGGTTAAATGGGTCACTTTGGTAAGTTTCTAGGGTGGAAAAAAGAAAGTTATAGGCTTGGTCACCGAATCGTCGATAAGTTGGCTGTCCAGCAAAGCGTCGGTTTTTTTAAAGATTTTCTTTCAATTTAAAAAAAGTTACAGGAATTTCACAAAACGGAGACCAGATTTAGATTTCTGCTAAAATTTCGGGTTAAATGGGTCACTTTGGTAAGTTTCTAAGGCTAAAAAAAAAAAGTTAATGGCTTGGTCACCGAATCGTCGGTAAATTGGCTGTCCAGCGTCAAAGCGTCGGTTTTTTTAAAATGATCTTTCAATTTAAAAAAAAAGTTATAGGAATTTCGCAAAACTGAGACCAGATTTAGATTTCTGGTAAAATTTCGAGTTAAATGGGTCACTTTGGTAAGTTTCTAGGGTGAAAAAAAAAGTTATTGGCTTGGTCACCCAATCGTCGATAAGTTGGCTCAGCTTCAAAGCGTCGGGTTTTTTAAAGATGATCTTTCAATTTAAAAAAAAATTACCGGAATCTCGCAAATCGGAGACCAGATTTAGATTTCTGGTGAAATTTCGGGTTAAATGGGTCACCTTGGTAAGTTTCTAGGGTGGAAAAAGAAAGTTATAGGCTTGGTCACCGAATCGTCGATAAGTTGGCTGTCCAGATTCAAAGCATCGGTTTTAAAGATGATCTTTCAATTTAAAAAAGTTACAGGAATTTCGCAAAACGGAGACCAGATTTAGATTTCTGATAAAATTTCGGGTTAAATGGGTCACTTTGGTAAGTTTCTAGGGTGGAAAAAAAGTTATTGGCTTGGTCACCGAATCGTCGATAAGTTGGCTGTCCAGCTTCAAAGCGTCGGTTTTTTTAAAGATGATCTTTCAATTTAAAAAAAAAGTTACAGGAATTTCGCAAATCGGAGACCAGATTTAGATTTCTGGTAAAATTTCGGTTTAAATGGGTCACTTTGGTAAGTTTCTAGGGTGGAAAAAGAAAGTTATAGGCTTGATCACCGAATCGTCGATAAGTTTGCTGTCCAGCTTCAAAGCGTCGGTTTTTTAAAGATGATCTTTCAATTTAAAAAAAAGTTATAGGAATTTCGCAAACGGAGACAAGATTTAGATTTCTGGTAAAATTTCGGTTTAAATGGGTCACTTTGGTAAGTTTCTAGGGTGGAAAAAGAAAGTTATAGGCTTGGTCACCGAATCGTCGATAAGTGGCTGTCCAGCTTCAAAGCGTCGGTTTTTTTAAAGATGATCTTTCAATTTAAAAAAGTTATAGGAATTTCAAAAACGGAGACCAGATTTAGATTTCTGCCAGAAATGGGTCACTTTTGGTAAGTTTCTAAGGCTGAAAAAAAGTGATTGGCTTGGTCACCGTCGTCGGTAAAGTGGCTGTCCAGCGTCAAAGCGTCGGTTTTTTTTTAAAGATGACTTTTCAATTTAAAAAAAAAGGGAATTTCAAAAATCGGAGACCAGATTTAGATTTCTGGTAAAATTTCGGTAAATGGGTCACTTTGGTAAGTTTCTAGGGTGGAAAAAGTTATATGGCTTGGTCACCGAATCGTCGATAAGTTGGCTCAGCTTCAAAGCGTCGGGTTTTTAAAGATGATCTTTCAATTTAAAAAAATTACCGGAATTTCACAAAACGGAGACCAGATTTAGATTTCTGGTAAAATTTCGGGTTAAATGGTTCACCTTGGTAAGTTTCTAGGTGGAAAAAAAAAAGTTATAGGCTTGGTCACCGAATCGTCGATAAGTTGGCTGTCCAGCTTCAAAGCGTCGGTTTTTTTAAAGATGATCTTTCAATATAAAAAAAAAGTTACAGGAATTTCGCAAAACGGAGACCAGATTTAGATTTCTGCTAAAATTTCGGGTTAAATGGGTCACTTTGGTAAGTTTCTAGGGTGCAAAAAAGTTATTGGCTTGGTCACCGAATCGTCGATAAGTTGGCTCAGCTTCAAAGCGTCGGGTTTTTTAAAGATGATCTTTCAATTTAAAAAAAAAAGTTACTGGAATTTCACAAATCGGAGACCAGATTTAGATTTCTGGTAAAATTTCGGGTTAAATGGGTCACTTTGGTAAGTTTCTAGGGTAAAAAAAAAAAAGTTATTGGCTTGGTCACCGAATCGTCGGTAAAGTGGCTGTCCAGCTTCAAAGCGTCGGTTTTTTTAAAGATGAACTTTCAATTTAAAAAAATGTTACAGGAATTTCGCAAAACGGAGACCAGATTTAGATTTCTGGTAAAATTTCGGGTTAAATGGGTTACTTTGGTAAGTTTCTAGGGTGCAAAAAGAAGTTATAGGCTTGGTCACCGAATCGTCTATAAGTTGGCTGTCCAGCTTCAAAACGTCGGTTTTTTTAAAGATGATCTTTCAATTTAAAAAAATTTTACAGGAATTTCACAAAACGGAGACCAGATTTAGATTTCTGGTAAAATTTCGAGTTAAATGGGTCACTTTGGTAAGTTTCTAATTCTAAAAAGTTATAGGCTTGGTCACCCAATCGTCGATAAGTGGCTGTCCAGCTTCAAAGCGTCGGTTTTTAAAGATGATCTTTCAATTTAAAAAAATTTACAGGAATTTCTTAAATCGGAGACCAGATTTAGATTTCTGCTAAAATTTCGGGTTAAATGGGTCACTTTGGTAAGTTTCTAGGGTAAAAAAAAGTGATTGGCTTGGTCACCGAATCGTCGATAAGTTGGCGTCCAGCGTCAAAGCGTCGGTTTTTTTAAAGATGATCTTTCAATTTAAAAAAAAGTTACCGGAATTTCGCAAATCGGAGACCAGATTTAGATTTCTGGTAAAATTTCGAGTTAAATGGGTCACTTTGGTAAGTTTCTAGGGTGGAAAAAGAAAGTTATAGGCTTGGTCACCGAATCGTCGATAAGTTGGCTGTCCAGCTTCAAAGCGTCGGTTTTTTAAAGATTTTTTTCAATTTAAAAAAAAAGTTACAGAAATTTCTCAAATCGGAGACCAGATTTAGATTTCTGCTAAAATTTCGGGTTAAATGGGTCACTTTGGTAAGTTTTAAGGCTAAAAAAAAAAAGTTATTGGCTTGGTCACCGAATCGTCGGTAAAGTGGCTGTCCAGCGTCAAAGCGTCGGTTTTTTAAAGATGATCTTTCAATTTAAAAAAGTTACCGGAATTTCTTAAATCGGAGACCAGATTTAGATTTCTGCTAAAATTTCGGGTTAAATGGGTCACTTTGGTAAGTTTCTAGGGTGGAAAAAAGTTATAGGCTTGGTCACCGAATCGTCGATAAGTTGGCTGTCCAGCTTCAAAGCGTCGGTTTTTTTAAAGAAGATCTTTCAATTTAAAAAAAAAAAATTACAGGAATTTCACAAAACGGAGACCAAATTTAGATTTCTGGTAAAATTTCGAGTTAAATGGGTCACTTTGGTAAGTTTCCAGGGTGGAAAAAAAAGTTATTGGCTTGGTCACCGAGTCGTCGGTAAAGTGGCTGCCCAGCGTCAAAGCGTCGGTTTTTTTAAAAATGCTTTCAATTTA
The DNA here is from genome assembly GCA_019973935.1 of Trichonephila clavipes. Lineage (NCBI taxonomy): Eukaryota > Metazoa > Arthropoda > Arachnida > Araneae > Nephilidae > Trichonephila > Trichonephila clavipes. The sequence continues at coordinate 70,517 of BMAU01021299.1, read as the reverse complement.
AAAAAAAGTTATACGAATTTCGCAAAACGGAGACCAGATTTAGATTTCTGGTAAAATTTCGGGTTAAATGGGTCAGTTTGGTAAGTTTCTAGGTGCAAAAAAGTTATTGGCTTGGTCACCGAATCGTCGATAAGTTGGCTGTCCAGCTTCAAAGCGTCGGGTTTTTTAAAGATGATCTTTTCAATTTAAAAAAAAATGTTACAGGAATTTCACAAATCGGAGACCAGATTTAGATTTCTGAAATTTCGGGTTAAATGGTTCACTTTGGTAAGTTTCTAGGTGGAAAAAGAAAGTTATAGGCTTGGTCACCAAATCGTCGATAAGTTGGCTGTCCAGCTTCAAAGCGTCGGTTTTTTTAAAGATGATCTTTCAATTTAAAAAAAGTTACAGGAATTTCGCAGAACGGAGACCAGATTTAGATTTCTGCTAAAATTTCGGGTTAAATGGGTCACTTTGGTAAGTTTCTAAGGCTAAAAAAAAAGTTATTGGCTTGGTCACCGAATCGTCGGTAAAGTGGCTGTCCAGCGTCAAAGCGTCGGTTTTAAAAATGAACTTTCAATTTAAAAAATGTTACAGGAATTTCGCAAAACGGAGACCAGATTTAGATTTCTGGTAAAATTTCGAGTTAAATGAGTCACTTTGGTAAGTTTCTAGGGTGGAAAAAAAAGTTATAGGCTTGGTCACCGAATCGTCGATAAGTTGGCTGTCCAGCTTCAAAGCGTCGGTTTTTAAAGATGATCTTTCAATTTAAAAAAAAAAAAAAGTTATAGGAATTTCGCAAAACGGAGACCAGATTTAGATTTCTGGTAAAATTTCGGGTTAAATGGGTCACTTTGGTAAGTTTCTAGGGTGGAAAAAGAAAGTTATAGGCTTGGTCACCGAATCGTCGATAAGTTGGCTGTCCAGCCTTCAAAGCGTCGGTTTTTTTTTTAAAATGATCTTTCAATTTAAAAAAAGTTACAGGAATTTTTCACAAAACGGAGACCAGATTTAGATTTCTGCTAAAATTTCGGGTTAAATGGGTCACTTTGGTAAGTTTCTAAGGCTAAAAAAGTTAATGGCTTGGTCATCCAATCGTCGATAAATTGGCTCCAGCGTCAAAGCGTCGGGTTTTTTAAAGATGATCTTTCAATTTAAAAAAAAGTTACCGGAATTTCGCAAAACGGAGACCAGATTTAGATTTCTGGTAAAATTTCGAGTTAAATGGGTCACTTTTGGTAAGTTTCTAGGGAAGAAAAAAAAACCATTGGCTTGGTCACCCAATCGTCGATAAGTTGGCTCCAGATTCAAAGCGTCGGTTTTTTAAAGATGATCTTTCAATTTAAAAAAGTTACAGGAATTTCACAAAAACGGAGACCAGATTTAGATTTCTGGTGAAAATTTCGAGTTAAATGGGTCACTTTGGTAAGTTTCTAGGGTGGAAAAAAAAGTTATTAGCTTGGTCACCAATCGTCGATAAAGTTGGCTGTCCAGCTTCAAAGCGTCGGTTTTAAAGATGATCTTTCAATTTAAAAAAAAAAATTATGAATTTCATGCAAATCGGAGACCAGATTTAGATTTCTGGTAAAATTTCGAGTTAAATGGGTCACTTTGGTAAGTTTCTAGGGTGGAAAAAAAAAGTTATTGGCTTGGTCACCGAATCGTCGGTAAAGTGGCTGTCCAGCTTCAAAGCGTCGGTTTTTTTAAAAATGATCTTTCAATTTAAAAAAGTTTTCACAAACGGAATTTCGCAAATCGGAGACCAGATTTAGATTTCTGCTAAAATTTCGGTTAAATGGGTCACTTTGGTAAGTTTCTAGGGTGCTAAAAGTGATTGGCTTGGTCACCGAATCGTCGATAAGTTGGCTGTCCAGCGTCAAAGCGTCGGTTTTAAAGATGATCTTTCAATTTAAAAAAAAAATTACAGGAATTTCGCAAAACGGAGACCAGATTTAGATTTCTGGTGAAATTTCGGTTAAATGGGGCACTTTGTTAAGTTTCTAGGGTGGAAAAAAAAGTTATTGGCTTGGTCACCGAATCGTCGGTAAAGTGGCTGTCCAGCGTCAAAGCGTCGGTTTTTTTAAAAATGATCTTTCAATTTAAAAAAAAAGTTAAAGGAATTTCAAAACGGAGACCAGATTTAGATTTCTGGTAAATTTCGGGTTAAATGGGTCACTTTGGTAAGTTTCTAGGGTGGAAAAAAGTTATAGGCTTGGTCACCGAATCGTCGATAAGTTGGCTGTCCAGCTTCAAAGCGTCGGTTTTTTTAAAGATGATCTTTCAATTTAAAAAAAAAGTTACAGGAATTTCACAAAACGGAGACCAGATTTAGATTTCTGCTAAAATTTCGGGTTAAATGGGTCACTTTGGTAAGTTTCTAGGTAAAGAAAGTTATAGGCTTGGTCACCAAATCGTCGATAAGTTGGCTGTCCAGCTTCAAAGCGTCGGTTTTTTTAAAGATGATCTTTCAATTTAAAAAAAAGTTACAGGAATTTCGCAAAACGGAGACCAGATTTAGATTTCTGGTAAAATTTCGAGTTAAATGGGTCACTTTGGTAAGTTTCTAGGGTGGAAAAGAAAGTTATAGGCTTGGTCACCGAATGGTCGATAAGTTGGCTGTCCAGCTTCAAAGCGTCGGTTTTTTTAAAGATGATCTTTCAATTTAAAAAAAAAAGTTACATGAATTTCGCAAAACGGAGACCAGATTTAGATTTCTGGTAAAATTTCGAGTTAAATGGGTCACTTTGGTAAGTTTCTAGGGTGGAAAAAAGTTATAGGCTTGGTCACCGAATCGTCGATAAGTTGGCTGTCCAGCGTCAAAGCGTCGGTTTTTTAAAGATGATCTTTCAATTTAAAAAAAGTTACAGGAATTTCGCAAAACGGAGACCAGATTTAGATTTCTGCTAAAATTTCAGGTTAAATGGTCACTTTGGTAAGTTTCTAGGGTGCAAAAGTTATAGGCTTGGTCACCGAATCGTCGATAAGTTGGCTCCAGCTTCAAAGCGTCGGGTTTTTTAAAGATGATCTTTCAATTTAAAAAAGTTACAGAATTTCACAAAACGGAGACCAGATTTAGATTTCTGGGTAAAATTTTAAGGTTAAATGGGTCACTTTGGTAAGTTTCTAAGGCTAAAAAAAAAGTTAATGGCTTGGTCACCGAATCGTCGGTAAATTGGCTGTCCAGCGTCAAAGCGTCGGTTTTTTAAAAATGATCTTTCAATTTAAAAAATTTACCGGAATTTCGCAAAACGGAGACCAGATTTAGATTTCTGGTAAAATTTCGAGTTAAATGGGTCACTTTGGTAAGTTTCTAGGGTGAAAAAAAGTTATTGGCTTGGTCACCGAATCGTCGATAAGTTGGCTCAGCTTCAGCGTCGGGTTTTTTAAAGATGATCTTTCAATTTAAAAAAGTTACCGGAATTTCGCAAATCGGAGACCAGATTTAGATTTCTGGTGAAATTTCGGGTTAAATGGGTCACTTGGTAAGTTTCTAGGGTAAAAAAAGTTATAGGCTTGGTCACCGAATCGTCGATAAGTTGGCTGTCCAGCGTCAAAGCGTCGGTTTTTTAAAGATGATCTTTCAATTTAAAAAAAGTTACCGGAATTTCGTAAAACGAGACCAGATTTAGATTTCTGGTAAAATTTCGAGTTAAATGGGTCACTTTGGTAAGTTTCTAGGACTGAAAAAAAAAAAGTTATTGGCTTGGTCACCGAATCGTCGATAAAGTGGCTCCAGCTTCAAAGCGTCGGGTTTTTTTAAAGATGATCTTTCAATTTAAAAAACAAATTTACCGGAATTTCGCAAAACGGAGACCAGATTTAGATTTCTGCTAAAATTTCGGGTTAAATGGGTCACCTTGGTAAGTTTCTAGGTGGAAAAAAAAGTTATAGGCTTGGTCACCGAATCGTCGATAAAGTTGGCTGTCCAGCGTCAAAGCGTCGGTTTTTTAAAGATGATCTTTCAATTTAAAAAAGTTGCAGGAATTTCGCAAAACGGAGACCAGATTTAGATTTCTGGTAAAATTTCGGGTTAAATGGGTCACTTTGGTAAGTTTCTAGGGTGGAAAAAAGTTATAGGCTTGGTCACCGAATCGTCGATAAGCTGGCTGTCCAGCTTCAAAGCGTCGGTTTTAAAGATGATCTTTCAATTTAAAAAAAATGTTACAGGAATTTCTTACAAAACGGAGACCAGATTTAGATTTCTGGTAAAATTTCGGGTTAAATGGGTCACTTTGGTAAGTTTCTAGGGTGGAAAAAGAAAGTTATAGGCTTGGTCACCGAATCGTCGATAAGTTGGCTGTCCAGCTTCAAAGCGTCGGTTTTTTTAAAGATTTTCTTTCAATTTAAAAAAATTACAGGAATTTCACAAAACGGAGACCAGATTTAGATTCTGCTAAAATTTCGGGTTAAATGGGTCACTTTGGTAAGTTTCTAGGGTTCTAAAAGAAAGTTATAGGCTTGGTCACCGAATCGTCGATAAAGTGGCTGTCCAGCGTCAAAGCGTCGGTTTTTTTAAAATGATCTTTTAATTTAAAAAGTTACAGAAATTTCGTAAAACGGAGACCAGATTTAGATTTCTGTAAAATTTCGGGTTAAATGGGTCACTTTGGTAAGTTTCTAGGGTGCAAAAAAAAGTTATTGGCTTGGTCACCCAATCGTCGATAAGTTGGCTCCAGCTTCAAAGCGTCGGTTTTTAAAGATGATCTTTCAATTTAAAAAAAAAAGTTACAGGAATTTCAAAAAACGGAGACCAGATTTAGATTTCTGGTGAAATTTCGGGTTAAATGGTTCACCTTGGTAAGTTTCTAGGCTAAAAAGTTATAGGCTTGATCACCGAATCGTCGATAAGTTGGCTGTCCAGCTTCAAAGCGTCGGTTTTTAAAAATGATCTTTCAATTTAAAAAAGTTACAGAAATTTCGCAGAACGGAGACCAGATTTAGATTTCTGCTAAAATTTCAGGTTAAATGGGTCACTTTGGTAAGTTTCTAGGGTGCAAAAAAAGTTATTGGCTTGGTCACCCAATCGTCGATAAGTTGGCTCAGCTTCAAAGCGTCGGGTTTTTAAAAGATGATCTTTCAATTTAAAAAAAGTTACCGGAATTTCACAAATCGGAGACCAGATTTAGATTTCTGTGAAATTTCGGGTTAAATGGTTCACCTTGGTAAGTTTCTAGGGTGGAAAAAGAAAGTTATAGGCTTGATCACCGAATCGTCGATAAGTTGGCTGTCCAGCTTCAAAGCGTCGGTTTTTTTAAAGATGATCTTTCAATTTAAAAAAGTTACAGGAATTTCGCAGAACGGAGACCAGATTTAGATTTCTGCTAAAATTTCGGGTTAAATGGGTCACTTTGGTAAGTTTATAAGGCTAAAAAAAAGTTATTGGCTTGGTCACCGAATCGTCGGTAAAGTGGCTGTCCAGCGTCAAAGCGTCGGTTTTTTAAAGATGATCTTTCAATTTAAAAATGTTACAGGAATTTCGCAAAACGGAGACCAGATTTAGATTTCTGGTAAAATTTCGAGTTAAATGAGTCACTTTGGTAAGTTTCTAGGGTGCAAAAAAAGTTATAGGCTTGGTCACCGAATCGTCTATAAGTTGGCTGTCCAGCTTCAAAGCGTCGGTTTTTTTAAAGATGAACTTTCAATTTAAAAAAAAATGTTACAGGAATTTCGCAAAACGGAGACCAGATTTAGATTTCTGGTACAATTTCGAGTTAAATGGGTCACTTTGGTAAGTTTCTAGGGTGGAAAAAAAAAGTTATAGGCTTGGTCACCGAATCGTCGATAAGTTGGCTGTCCAGCTTCAAAGCGTCGGTTTTTCTTAAAGATTTTCTTTCAATTTAAAAAAAAATTTACAGTAATTTCACAAAACGGAGACCAGATTTAGATTTCTGCTAAAATTTCGGGTTAAATGGGTCACTTTGGTAAGTTTCTAATTCTAAAAAAAAAAAAAGTTAATGGCTTGGTCACTGAATCGTCGGTAAAGTGGCTGTCCAGCGTCAAAGCGTCGGTTTTTTAAAGATGATCTTTCAATTTAAAAAAAAGTTACCGGAATTTCTTAAATCGGAGACCAGATTTAGATTTCTGCTAAAATTTCGGGTTAAATGGGTCACTTTGGTAAGTTTCTAGGGAGGAAAAAGAAAGTTATAGGCTTGGTCACCGAATCGTCGATAAGTTGGCTGTCCAGCTTCAAAGCGTCGGTTTTTTAAAGAAGATCTTTCAATTTAAAAAAAAAAAGTTACAGGAATTTCGCAAAACGGAGACCAGATTTAGATTTCTGGTAAAATTTCGAGTTAAATGGGTCACTTTGGTAAGTTTCTAGGGTGGAAAAAGAAAGTTATAGGCTTGGTCACCGAATCGTCGATAAGTTGGCTGTCCAGCTTCAAAGCGTCGGTTTTTTTAAAGATTTTCTTTCAATTTAAAAAAAAATTTACAGAAATTTCTCAAATCGGAGACCAGATTTAGATTTCTGCTAAAATTTCGTTAAATGGGTCACTTTGGTAAGTTTTTAAGGCTAAAAAAAGTGATTGGCTTGGTCACCGAATCGTCGGTAAAGTGGCTGTCCAGCGTCAAAGCGTCGGTTTTTTTAAAGATGATCTTTCAATTTAAAAAAGTTACCGGAATTTCTTAAATCGGAGACCAGATTTAGATTTCTGCTAAAATTTCGGGTTAAATGGGTCACTTTGGTAAGTTTCTAGGTGGAAAAAGAAAGTTATAGGCTTGGTCACCGAATCGTCGATAAGTTGGCTGTCCAGCTTCAAAGCGTCGGTTTTTTTAAAGAAGATCTTTCAATTTAAAAAAATTACAGGAATTTCGCAAAACGGAGACCAAATTTAGATTTCTGGTAAAATTTCTCGAGTTAAATGGGTCACTTTGGTAAGTTTCTAGGGTGGAAAAAAAAGTTATTGGCTTGGTCACCGAATCGTCGGTAAAGTGGCTGTCCAGCGTCAAAGCGTCGGTTTTTTAAAATGATCTTTCAATTTAAAAAAAGTTACAGGAATTTCACAAAACGGAGACCAGATTTAGATTTCTGCTAAAATTTCGGTTAAATGGGTCACTTTGGTAAGTTTCTAATTGGAAAAAGAAAAGTTATAGGCTTGATCACCAAATCGTCGATAAGTTGGTTGTCCAGCTTCAAAGGGTCGGGTTTTTTTAAAGATGATCTTTCAATTTAAAAAAAAGTTACAGGAATTTCGCAGAACGGAGACCAGATTTAGATTTCTGCTAAAATTTCGGGTTAAATGGTCACCTTGGTAAGTTTCTAGGTAAAAAGAAAGTTATTGGCTTGATCACCAAATCGTCGGTAAAGTAGGCTGTCCAGCGTCAAAGCGTCGGTTTTAAAGATGAACTTTCAATTTAAAAATGTTACAGGAATTTCTTAAAACGGAGACCAGATTTAGATTTCTGCTAAAATTTCGAGTTAAATGAGTCACTTTGGTAAGTTTCTAGGGTGGAAAAAGAAAGTTATAGGCTTGGTCACCGAATCGTCGATAAAGTTGGCTGTCCAGCTTCAAAGCGTCGGTTTTTTTTAAGATTTTCTTTCAATTTAAAAAAATGTTACAGGAATTTCACAAAAACGGAGACCAGATTTAGATTTCTGGTAAAATTTCGAGTTAAATGGGTCACTTTGGTAAGTTTCTAGGGTGGAAAAAGAAAGTGAATGGCTTGGTCACCGAATCGTCGGTAAATTTGCTGTCCAGCGTCAAAGCGTCGGTTTTTTTTTAAAATGATCTTTCAATTTAAAAAAAAAAGTTATACAGGAATTTCCAAAAAACGGAGACCAGATTTAGATTTCTGGTAAAATTTCGGGTTAAATGGGTCACTTTGGTAAGTTTTAGGGTGCAAAAAAAAGTTAATGGCTTGGTCACCGAATCGTCGAAAATTTGGCTGTCCAGCTTCAAAGCGTCGGTTTTTTAAAGATGATCTTTCAATTTAAAAAAAAGTTACCGGAATTTCACAAATCGAAGACCAGATTTAGATTTCTGAAAATTTCGGGTTAAATGGTCACTTTGGTAAGTTTCTAGGTAGAAAAAAAAAGTTATTGGCGTGGTCACCCAAGTCGATAAGTTGGCTCAGCTTCAAAGCGTCGGGTTTTTTTTAAAGATGATCTTTCAATTTAAAAAAAAAAGTTACAGGAATTTCGCAAAAACGGGGAGACCAGATTTAGATTTCTGCTAAAATTTCGGGTTAAATGGGTCACTTTGCAAGTTTCTAAGATTAAAAAAAAAGTGATTGGCTTGGTCACCGAATCGTCGGTAAAGTGGCTGTCCAGCGTCAAAGCGTCGGTTTTTTTAAAATGATCTTTCAATTTAAAAAAGTTACAGAATTTCACAAAACGGGAGACCAGATTTAGATTTCTGCTAAAATTTCGGGTTAAATGGGTCACTTTGGTAAGTTTCTAAGGCTAAAAAAAAGTGATTGGCTTGGTCACCGAATCGTCGGTAAAGTGGCTGTCCAGCGTCAAAGCGTCGATTTTTTAAAAATGATCTTTCAATTTAAAAAAACAGTTACAGAAATTTCGCAGAACGGAGACCAGATTTAGATTTCTGCTAAAATTTCGGGTTAAATGTGTCACTTTGGTAAGTTTCTAGGGTGGAAAAAAAGTTATTGGCTTGGTCACCGAATCGTCGATAAGTTTGCTGTCCAGCGTCAAAGCGTCGGTTTTTTTTAAAGATGATCTTTCAATTTAAAAAAAAGTTACAGGAATTTCGCAAATCGGAGACCAGATTTAGATTTCTGCTAAAATTTCGAGTTAAATGGTCACTTTGGTAAGTTTCTAGGGTGGAAAAGAAAGTTATAGGCTTGGTCACCGAATCGTCGATAAGTTGGCTGTCCAGCGTCAAAGCGTCGGTTTTTAAAGATTTTCTTTCAATTTAAAAAAAAAAAAGTTACAGGAATTTCACAAAACGGAGACCAGATTTAGATTTCTGGTAAAATTTCGAGTTAAATGGGTCACTTTGGTAAGTTTCTAGGGTGGAAAAAAAGTTAATGGCTTGGTCACCGAATCGTCGGTAAAGTGGCTGTCCAGCGTCAAAGCGTCGGTTTTTTTAAAATGATCTTTCAATTTAAAAAAAAAGTTATAGAATTTCGCAAAACGGAGACCAGATTTAGATTTCTGGTAAAATTTCGAGTTAAATGAGTCACCTTGGTAAGTTTCTAGGGTGAAAAAAAAGTTATAGGCTTGATCACCAAATCGTCGATAAGTTGGCGTCCAGCTTCAAAGCGTCGGTTTTTTTAAAAATTATCTTTCAATTTAAAAAAAAAGTTACCGGAATTTCGCAGAACGGAGACCAGATTTAGATTTCTGGTGAAATTTCGGGTTAAATGGGTCACTTTGGTAAGTTTCTAAGGCTAAAAAAAAAGTTATTGGCTTGGTCACCGAATCGTCGGTAAAGTGGCTGTCCAGCGTCAAAAGCGTCGGTTTTTTTAAAGATGATCTTTCAATTTAAAAAAATGTTACAGGAATTTCGAAAACGGAGACCAGATTTAGATTTCTGGTAAAATTTCGAGTTAAATGAGTCACTTTGGTAAGTTTCTAGGGTGGAAAAAAGAAAGTTATAGGCTTGGTCACCGAATCGTCGATAAGTTGGCTGTCCAGCTTCAAAGCGTCGGTTTTTTTAAAGATTTTCTTTCAATTTAAAAAAAATGTTACAGAATTTCAAAAACGGAGACCAGATTTAGATTTCTGCTAAAATTTCGGGTTAAATGGGTCACTTTGGTAAGTTTCTAAGGCTAAAAAAGTTATAGGCTTGGTCACCGAATCGTCGGTAAGTGGCTGTCCAGCGTCAAAGCGTCGGTTTTAAAAATGATCTTTCAATTTAAAAAAAAGTTATAGGAATTTCACAAAACGGAGACCAGATTTAGATTTCTGCTAAAATTCGAGTTAAATGGGTCACTTTGGTAAGTTTCTAGGGTGGAAAAAAAAAGTTATAGCTTGGTCACCGAATCGTCGATAAGTTGGCTGTCCAGCTTCAAAGCGTCGGGTTTTTAAAGATGATCTTTCAATTTAAAAAAAGTTACAGAATTTCACAAACGGAGACCAGATTTAGATTTCTGGTAAAATTTCGGGTTAAATGGGTCACTTTGGTAAGTTTCTAGGGTGGAAAAAAAAAGTTATTGGCTTGATCACCGAATCGTCGATAAGTTGCATGTCCAGCTTCAAAGCGTCGGTTTTTTTAAAGATGATCTTTCAATTTAAAAATAAGTTATAGGAATTTCACAAATCGGAGACCAGATTTAGATTTCTGGTAAAATTTCGGGTTAAATGGGTCACTTTTGGTAAGTTTCTAGGGTGGAAAAAGAAAAGTTATAGGCTTGGTCACCGAATCGTCGATAAGTTGGCTGTCCAGCTTCAAAGCGTCGGTTTTTTTAAAGATTTTTCAATTTCAATTTAAAAAAAAGGTACAGGAATTTCACAAAACGGAGACCAGATTTAGATTTCTGCTAAATTTTCGGGTTAAATGGGTCAGTTTGGTAAGTTTCTAATTCTAAAAGTTAATGGCTTGGTCACCGAATCGTCGGTAAAGTGGCTGCCCAGCGTCAAAGCGTCGGTTTTTTTAAAAATGATCTTTCAATTTAAAAAAAAATGTTACAGAAATTTCGCAAAACGGAGACCAGATTTAGATTTCTGCTAAAATTTCGGGTTAAATGGTCACTTTGGTAAGTTTCTAGGGTGCAAAAAAAAAGTTATTGGCTTGGTCACCAATCGTCGATAAGTTGGCTCCAGCTTCAAAGCGTCGGGTTTTTTAAAGATGATCTTTCAATTTAAAAAAAAAAATATTTTACCGGAATTTCACAAATCGGAGACCAGATTTAGATTTCTGGTGAAAATTTCGGGTTAAATGGTTCAATTTGGTAAGTTTCTAGGTGGAAAAAGAAAGTTATAGGCTTGATCACCGAATCGTCGATAAGTTGGCTGTCCAGCTTCAAAGCGTCGGTTTTTTTAAAGATGATCTTTCAATTTAAAAATGTTACAGAAATTTCGCAAAACGGAGACCAGATTTAGATTTCTGCTAAAATTTCGGGTTAAATGGTCACTTTGGTAAGTTTCTAGGGTGCAAAAAAGTTATTGGCTTGGTCACCCAATCGTCGATAAGTTGGCTGTCAGCTTTAAAGCGTCGGGTTTTTAAAGATGATCTTTCAATTTAAAAAAAAAAAAAAGTTACCAGAATTTCACAAATCGGAGACCAGATTTAGATTTCTGGTGAAATTTCGGGTTAAATGGTCACTTTGGTAAGTTTCTAGGGTGGAAAAAGAAAGTTATAGGCTTGATCACCGAATCGTCGATAAGTTGGCTGTCCAGCTTCAAAGCGTCGGTTTTTTTAAAGATGATCTTTCAATTTAAAAAGTTACAGGAATTTCAGAACGGAGACCAGATTTAGATTTCTGCTAAAATTTCGGTTAAATGGGTCACTTTGGTAAGTTTCTAAGGCTAAAAATTGGCTTGGTCACCGAATCGTTATTGGCGGTCACCGTTAATCGTCGGTAAAGTGGCTGTCCAGCGTCAAAGCGTCGGTTTTTTTAAAGATGAACTTTCAATTTAAAAAAAATGTTACAGGAATTTCGCAAAACGGAGACCAGATTTAGATTTCTGGTAAAATTTCGAGTTAAATGGGTCACTTTGGTAAGTTTCTAGGGTGGAAAAGAAAGTTATAGGCTTGGTCACCGAATCGTCGATAAGTTGGCTGTCCAGCTTCAAAGCGTCGGTTTTTCTTAAAGATTTTCTTTCAATTTAAAAAAAAAATTTACAGGAATTTCACAAAACGGAGACCAGATTTAGATTTCTGCTAAAATTTCGGGTTAAATGGGTCACTTTGGTAAGTTTCTAATTCTAAAAAAAAAGTTAATGGCTTGGTCACCGAATCGTCGGTAAAGTGGCTGTCCAGCGTCAAAGCGTCGGTTTTTTTAAAGATGATCTTTCAATTTAAAAAAAAAAGTTACCGGAATTTCTTAAATCGGAGACCAGATTTAGATTTCTGCTAAAATTTCGGGTTAAATGGGTCACTTTGGTAAGTTTCTAGTGTGGAAAAATAAAGTTATAGGCTTGGTCACCGAATCGTCGATAAGTTGGCTGTCCAGCTTCAAAGCGTCGGTTTTTAAAGAAGATCTTTCAATTTAAAAAAAAAAAAGTTACAGGAATTTCGCAAAACGGAGACCAGATTTAGATTTCTGGTAAAATTTCGAGTTAAATGGGTCACTTTGGTAAGTTTCTAGGGTGGAAAAAGAAAGTTATAGGCTTGGTCACCGAATCGTCGATAAGTTGGCTGTCCAGCTTCAAAGCGTCGGTTTTTTTAAAGATTTTCTTTCAATTTAAAAAAAAGTTACAGAAATTTCTCAAATCGGAGACCAGATTTAGATTTCTGCTAAAATTTCGGGTTAAATGGGTCACTTTGGTAAGTTTCTAAGGCTAAAAAAAAAGTGATTGGCTTGGTCACCGAATCGTCGGTAAAGTGGCTGTCCAGCGTCAAAGCGTCGGATTTTTAAAGATGATCTTTCAATTTAAAAAAAAAGTTACCGGAATTTCTTAAATCGGAGACCAGATTTAGATTTCTGCTAAAATTTCGGGTTAAATGGGTCACTTTGGTAAGTTTCTAGGGTGGAAAAAGAAAGTTATAGGCTTGGTCACCGAATCGTCGATAAGTTGGCTGTCCAGCTTCAAAGCGTCGGTTTTTTTAAAGAAGATCTTTCAATTTAAAAAAAAATTACAGGAATTTCGCAAAACGGAGACCAAATTTAGATTTCTGGTAAAATTTCGAGTTAAATGGGTCACTTTGGTAAGTTTCCAGGGTGGAAAAAAAAGTTATTGGCTTGGTCACCGAATCGTCGGTAAAGTGGCTGTCCAGCGTCAAAGCGTCGGTTTTTAAAAATGATCTTTCAATTTAAAAAAAAAAGTTACAGGAATTTCGCAAAACGGAGACCAGATTTAGATTTCTGGTAAAATTTCGGGTTAAATGGGTCACTTTGGTAAGTTTCTAAGGCTAAAAAAGTTATTGGCTTGGTCACCGAATCGTCGATAAGTTGGCTGTCCAGCTTCAAAGCGTCGGTTTTTTTTAAAAATGATCTTTCAATTTAAAAAAAAGTTACCGGAATTTCGCAAAACGGAGACCAGATTTAGATTTCTGGTAAAATTTCGGGTTAAATGGGTCACTTTGGTAAGTTTCTAGGGTGGAAAAAAAAGTTATTGGCTTGGTCACCGAATCGTCGATAAGTTGGCTGTCCAGCTTCAAAGCGTCGGTTTTTAAAGATGATCTTTCAATTTAAAAAAGTTACAGGAATTTCGCAAAACGGAGACCAGATTTAGATTTCTGGTAAAATTTCGGGTTAAATGGGTCACCTTGGTAAGTTTCTAGGGTGGAAAAAAAAGTTATTGGCTTGGTCACCGAATCGTCGATAAGTTGGCTGTCCAGCTTCAAAGCGTCGGTTTTTTTAAAGATGATCTTTCAATTTAAAAAAAAAAAATGTTACAGGAATTTCGCAAAACGGAGACCAGATTTAGATTTCTGGTAAAATTTCGAGTTAAATGGGTCACTTTGGTAAGTTTCTAGGGTGGAAAAAAAAGTTATTGGCTTGGTCACCGAATCGTCGATAAAGTTGGCTGTCCAGCTTCAAAGCGTCGGTTTTTTTTAAAGATGAACTTTCAATTTAAAAAAGTTACAGGAATTTCGCAAAACGGAGACCAGATTTAGATTTCTGGTAAAATTTCGGGTTAAATGGTCACTTTGGTAAATTTCTAAGGCTAAAAAAAGTTAATGGCTTGGTCACCGAATCGTCGGTAAATTGGCTGTCCAGCGTCAAAGCGTCGGTTTTTTTAAAAATGATCTTTCAATTTAAAAAAAAAAAAAGTTATAGGAATTTCGCAAAACGGAGACCAGATTTAGATTTCTGGTAAAATTTCGAGTTAAATGGGTCACTTTGGTAAGTTTTTAGGGTGCAAAAAAAAGTTATTGGCTTGGTCACCCAATCGTCAAAAAGTTGGCTCAGCTTCAAAGCGTCGGGTTTTTTAAAGATGATCTTTCAATTTAAAAAAAAAGTTACCGGAATTTCACAAATCGAAGACCAGATTTATATTTCTGCTGAAATTTCGGGTTAAATGGTTCACCTTGGTAAGTTTCTAGGGTAGAAAAAAAAAAGTTATTGGCTTGGTCACCCAATCGTCGATAAGTTGGCTCAGCTTCAAAGCGTCGGGTTTTTTAAAGATGATCTTTCAATTTAAAAAAAGTTACCGGAATTTCGCAAATCGGAGACCAGATTTAAATTTCTGCTAAAATTTCGGGTTAAATGGGTCACTTTGGTAAGTTTCTAAGACTAAAAAAAGTGATTGGCTTGGTCACCGAATCGTCGGTAAAGTGGCTGTCCAGCGTCAAAGCGTCGGTTTTTTTAAAAATGATCTTTCAATTTAAAAAAAGTTACAGGAATTTCACAAAACGGAGACCAGATTTAGATTTCTGCTAAAATTTCGGGTTAAATGGGTCACTTTGGTAAGTTTCTGATTATAAAAAAAAAGTTAATGGCTTGGTCACTGAATCGTCGGTAAAGTGGCTGTCCAGCGTCAAAGCGTCGGTTTTTTAAAAATGATCTTTCAATTTAAAAAAAAAGTTACAGAAATTTCGCAGAACGGAGACCAGATTTAGATTTCTGCTAAAATTTCGGGTTAAATGGGTCACTTTGGTAAGTTTTTAAGGCTAAAAAAAAAAAGTGATTGGCTTGGTCACCGAATCGTCGGTAAAGTGGCTGTCCAGCGTCAAAGCGTCGGTTTTTTTAAAGATGATCTTTCAATTTAAAAAAAAAGTTACCGGAATTTCTTAAATCGGAGACCAGATTTAGATTTCTGCTAAAATTTCGGGTTAAATGGGTCACTTTGGTAAGTTTCTAGGGTGGAAAAAGAAAGTTATAGGCTTGGTCACCGAATCGTCGATAAGTTGGCTGTCCAGCTTCAAAGCGTCGGTTTTTTTAAAGAAGATCTTTCAATTTAAAAAAAAATTACAGGAATTTCGCAAAACGGAGACCAAATTTAGATTTCTGGTAAAATTTCGAGTTAAATGGGTCACTTTGGTAAGTTTCCAGGGTGGAAAAAAAAGTTATTGGCTTGGTCACCGAATCGTCGGTAAAGTGGCTGTCCAGCGTCAAAGCGTCGGTTTTTTAAAAATGATCTTTCAATTTAAAAAAAAAAAAGTTATAGGAATTTCGCAAAACGGAGACCAGATTTAGATTTCTGGTAAAATTTCGAGTTAAATGGGTCACTTTGGTAAGTTTCTAGGGTGCAAAAAAAAAGTTATTGGCTTGGTCACCCAATCGTCGATAAGTTGGCTCAGCTTCAAAGCGTCGGGTTTTTTAAAGATGATCTTTCAATTTAAAAAAAAGTTACCGGAATTTCGCAAATCGGAGACCAGATTTAGATTTCTGGTGAAATTTCGGGTTAAATGGTTCACCTTGGTAAGTTTCTAGGGTGGAAAAAGAAAGTTATAGGCTTGATCACCAAATCGTCGATAAGTTGGCTGTCCAGCTTCAAAGCGTCGGTTTTTTTAAAGATGATCTTTCAATTTAAAAAAGTTACAGGAATTTCGCAGAACGGAGACCAGATTTAGATTTCTGCTAAAATTTCGGGTTAAATGGGTCACTTTGGTAAGTTTCTAAGGCTAAAAAAAAAAAGTTATTGGCTTGGTCACCGAATCGTCGGTAAAGTGGCTGTCCAGCGTCAAAGCGTCGGTTTTTTTAAAGATGAACTTTCAATTTAAAAAAAAAATGTTACAGGAATTTCGCAAAACGGAGACCAGATTTAGATTTCTGGTAAAATTTCGAGTTAAATGAGTCACTTTGGTAAGTTTCTAGGGTGGAAAAAGAAAGTTATAGGCTTGGTCACCGAATCGTCGATAAGTTGGCTGTCCAGCTTCAAAGCGTCGGTTTTTTTAAAAATTTTCTTTCAATTTAAAAAAAAGTTACAGGAATTTCACAAAACGGAGACCAGATTTAGATTTCTGCTAAAATTTCGGGTTAAATGGGTCACTTTGGTAAGTTTCTAAGGCTAAAAAAAAAGTTAATGGCTTGGTCACCGAATCGTCGGTAAATTGGCTGTCCAGCGTCAAAGCGTCGGTTTTTTTTTAAAAATGATCTTTCAATTTAAAAAAAAAGTTATAGGAATTTCGCAAAACTGAGACCAGATTTAGATTTCTGGTAAAATTTCGAGTTAAATGGGTCACTTTGGTAAGTTTCTAGGGTGAAAAAAAAGTTATTGGCTTGGTCACCCAATCGTCGATAAGTTGGCTCAGCTTCAAAGCGTCGGGTTTTTTTAAAGATGATCTTTCAATTTAAAAAAAAAAGTTACCGGAATTTCGCAAATCGGAGACCAGATTTAGATTTCTGCTAAAATTTCGGGTTAAATGGGTCACTTTGGTAAGTTTCTAAGGCTAAAAAAAAAAGTTATTGGCTTGGTCACCTAATCGTCGGTAAAGTTGGCTGTCCAGCGTCAAAGCGTCGGTTTTTTTAAAAATGATCTTTCAATTTAAAAAAAAAAAGACCGGAATTTCGCAAAACGGAGACCAGATTTAGATTTCTGGTAAAATTTCGAGTTAAATGGGTCACTTTGGTAAGTTTCTAGGGTGGAAAAAAAAAGTTATTGGCTTGGTCACCCAATCGTCGATAAGTTGGCTCAGCTTCAAAGCGTCGGGTTTTTAAAGATGATCTTTCAATTTAAAAAAAAAAAAATTGTTACCGGAATTTCGCAAATCGGAGACCAGATTTAGATTTCTGGTGAAATTTCGGGTTAAATGGGTCACTTTGGTAAGTTTCTAGGGTAGAAAAAGTTATAGGCTTGGTCACCGAATCGTCGATAAGTTGGCTGTCCAGCTTCAAAGCGTCGGTTTTTTTAAAGATGATCTTTCAATTTAAAAAAAAAAAAAGTTACAGGAATTTCACAAAACGGAGACCAGATTTAGATTTCTGCTAAAATTTCGGGTTAAATGGGTCACTTTGGTAAGTTTCTGATTATAAAAAAAAAGTTAATGGCTTGGTCACTGAATCGTCGGTAAAGTGGCTGTCCAGCGTCAAAGCGTCGGTTTTTTAAAAATGATCTTTCAATTTAAAAAAAAAGTTACAGAAATTTCGCAGAACGGAGACCAGATTTAGATTTCTGCTAAAATTTCGGGTTAAATGGGTCACTTTGGTAAGTTTTTAAGGCTAAAAAAAAAAGTGATTGGCTTGGTCACCGAATCGTCGGTAAAGTGGCTGTCCAGCGTCAAAGCGTCGGTTTTTTTAAAGATGATCTTTCAATTTAAAAAAAAAAATAGTTACCGGAATTTCTTAAATCGGAGACCAGATTTAGATTTCTGCTAAAATTTCGGGTTAAATGGGTCACTTTGGTAAGTTTCTAGGGTGTAAAAATAAAGTTATTGGCTTGGTCACCGAATCGTCGATAAGTTGGCTGTCCAGCTTCAAAGCGTCGGTTTTTTTAAAGAAGATCTTTCAATTTAAAAAAAAAAAAAAAAAAAATTACAGGAATTTCGCAAAACGGAGACCAAATTTAGATTTCTGGTAAAATTTCGAGTTAAATGGGTCACTTTGGTAAGTTTCCAGGGTGGAAAAAAGTTATTGGCTTGGTCACCGAATCGTCGGTAAAGTGGCTGTCCAGCGTCAAAGCGTCGGTTTTTTTAAAAATGATCTTTCAATTTAAAAAAGTTATAGGAATTTCGCAAAACGGAGACCAGATTTAGATTTCTGGTAAAATTTCGAGTTAAATGGGTCACTTTGGTAAGTTTCTAGGGTGCAAAAAAAAAAGTTATTGGCTTGGTCACCCAATCGTCGATAAGTTGGCTCAGCTTCAAAGCGTCGGGTTTTTTAAAGATGATCTTTCAATTTAAAAAAAGTTACCGGAATTTCACAAATCGGAGACCAGATTTAGATTTCTGGTGAAATTTCGGGTTAAATGGTTCACCTTGGTAAGTTTCTAGGGTGGAAAAAGAAAGTTATAGGCTTGATCACCAAATCGTCGATAAGTTGGCTGTCCAGCTTCAAAGCGTCGGTTTTTTTATAGATGATCTTTCAATTTAAAAAAAAAAAAAAATGTTACAGGAATTTCGCAGAACGGAGACCAGATTTAGATTTCTGCTAAAATTTCGGGTTAAATGGGTCACTTTGGTAAGTTTCTAAGGCTAAAAAAAGTTATTGGCTTGGTCACCGAATCGTCGGTAAAGTGGCTGTCCAGCGTCAAAGCGTCGGTTTTTTTAAAGATGAACTTTCAATTTAAAAAAAAATGTTACAGGAATTTCGCAAAACGGAGACCAGATTTAGATTTCTGGTAAAATTTCGAGTTAAATGGGTCACTTTGGTAAGTTTCTAGGGTGGAAAAAGAAAGTTATAGGCTTGGTCACCGAATCGTCGATAAGTTGGCTGTCCAGCTTCAAGGCGTCGGTTTTTTTAAAGATTTTCTTTCAATTTAAAAAAAAAAGTTACAGGAATTTCACAAAACGGAGACCAGATTTAGATTTCTGCTAAAATTTCGGGTTAAATGGGTCACTTTGGTAAGTTTCTAAGGCTAAAAAAGTTATGGCTTGGTCACCGAATCGTCGGTAAATTGGCTGTCCAGCGTCAAAGCGTCGGTTTTTTTAAAAATGATCTTTCAATTTAAAAAAGTTACAGGAATTTCGAAAACGGAGACCAGATTTAGATTTCTGGTAAAATTTCGAGTTAAATGGGTCACTTTGGTAAGTTTCTAGGGTGAAAAAAAAAAGTTATTGGCTTGGTCACCCAATCGTCGATAAGTTGGCTCAGCTTCAAAGCGTCGGGTTTTTTAAAGATGATCTTTCAATTTAAAAAAAAGTTACCGGAATTTCGCAAATCGGAGACCAGATTTAGATTTCTGCTAAAATTTCGGGTTAAATGGGTCACTTTGGTAAGTTTCTAGGGTGGAAAAAAAAAGTTATAGGCTTGGTCACCGAATCGTCGATAAGTTGGCTGTCCAGCTTCAAAGCGTCGGTTTTTTTAAAGATGATCTTTCAATTTAAAAAAAATTACAGGAATTTCGCAAAACGGAGACCAGATTTAGATTTCTGGTAAAATTTCGAGTTAAATGGGTCACTTTGGTAAGTTTCTAGGGTGGAAAAAAAATTATTGGCTTGGTCACCGAATCGTCGGTAAAGTGGCTGTCCAGCGTCAAAGCGTCGGTTTTTTTAAAGATGATCTTTCAATTTAAAAAAAAAATTAACCGGAATTTCACAAAACGGAGACCAGATTTAGATTTCTGGTAAAATTTCGGGTTAAATGAGTCACTTTGGTAAGTTTCTAGGGTGGAAAAAGAAAGTTATAGGCTTGGTCACCGAATCGTCGATAAGTTGGCTGTCCAGCTTCAAAGCGTCGGTTTTTTTAAAGATGAACTTTCAATTTAAAAAAAAAGTTACAGGAATTTCGCAAAACGGAGACCAGATTTAGATTTCTGCTAAAATTTTGAGTTAAATGGGTCACTTTGGTAAGTTTCTAGGGTGGAAAAAGAAAGTTATAGGCTTGGTCACCGAATCGTCGGTAAGTTGGCTGTCCAGCGTCAAAGCGTCGGTTTTTTTAAAGATGAACTTTCAATTTAAAAAAAATGTTACAGGAATTTCGCAAAACGGAGACCAGATTTAGATTTCTGGTAAAATTTCGAGTTAAATGGGTCACTTTGGTAAGTTTCTAGGGCTAAAAAGTTATTGGCTTGGTCACCGCATCGTCGGTATAAGTGGCTGTCCAGCGTCAAAGCGTCGGTTTTTTTAAAAATGATCTTTCAATTTAAAAAAAGTTACCGGAATTTCGAAAATCGGAGACCAGATTTAGATTTCTGCTAAAATTTCGGGTTAAATGGGTCACTTTGGTAAGTTTCTAGGATGGAAAAAGAAAGTTATAGGCTTGGTCACCGAATCGTCGATAAATTGGCTGTCCAGCTTCAAAGCGTCGGTTTTTTTTAAAGATGATCTTTCAATTTAAAAAAAGTTACAGGAATTTCACAAAACGGAGACCAGATTTAGATTTCTGCTAAAATTTCGAGTTAAATGGGTCACTTTGGTAAGTTTCTAAGGCTAAAAAAAGTTATTGGCTTGGTCACCGAATCGTCGGTAAAGTGGCTCAGCTTCAAAGGTCGGGTTTTTTAAAGATGATCTTTCAATTTAAAAAAAGTTACCGGAATTTCACAAATCGGAGACCAGATTTAGATTTCTGGTAAAATTTCGGGTTAAATGGGTCACTTTGGTAAGTTTCTAGGGTGGAAAAAAAAGTTATAGGCTTGGTCACCGAATCGTCGATAAGTTGGCTGTCCAGCTTCAAAGCGTCGGTTTTTTTAAAGATGATCTTTCAATTTAAAAAAAAGTTACAGGAATTTCGCAGAACGGAGACCAGATTTAGATTTCTGCTAAAATTTCGGGTTAAATGGGTCACTTTGGTAAGTTTCTAAGGTAAAAAAAAAGTTATAGGCTTGGTCACCGAATCGTCGGTAAAGTGGCTGTCCAGCGTCAAAGCGTCGGTTTTTTTAAAGATGATCTTTCAATTTAAAAAAAAATGTTACAGGAATTTCGCAAAACGGAGACCAGATTTAGATTTCTGGTAAAATTTCGAGTTAAATGAGTCACTTTGGTAAGTTTCTAGGGTGGAAAAAGAAAGTTATAGGCTTGGTCACCGAATCGTCGATAAGTTGGCTGTCCAGCTTCAAAGCGTCGGTTTTTTTAAAGATTTTCTTTCAATTTAAAAAAAAAAAATTACAGGAATTTCACAAAACGGAGACCAGATTTAGATTTCTGCTAAAATTTCGGGTTAAATGGGTCACTTTGGTAAGTTTCTAAGGCTAAAAAAAGAAAGTTAATGGCTTGGTCACCGAATCGTCGGTAAATTGGCTGTCCAGCGTCAAAGCGTCGGTTTTTTTAAAAATGATCTTTCAATTTAAAAAAAAAAAAGTTATAGGAATTTCGCAAAACGGAGACCAGATTTAGATTTGTGGTAAAATTTCGAGTTAAATGGGTCACTTTGGTAAGTTTCTAGGGTGAAAAAAGAAAGTTATTGGCTTGGTCACCCAATCGTCGATAAGTTGGCTGTCCAGCTTCAAAGCGTCGGGTTTTTTTAAAGATGATCTTTCAATTTAAAAAAGTTACCGGAATTTCGCAAAACGGAGACCAGATTTAGATTTCTGGTAAAATTTCGGGTTAAATGGGTCACCTTGGTAAGTTTCTAGGTGGAAAAAAAAAGTTATAGGCTTGGTCACCGAATCGTCGATAAGTTGGCTGTCCAGCTTCAAAGCGTCGGGTTTTTTTAAAGATGATCTTTCAATTTAAAAAAAAAGTTACAGGAATTTCGCAAAACGGAGACCAGATTTAGATTTCTGGTAAAATTTCGAGTTAAATGGGTCACTTTGGTAAGTTTCTAGGGTGGAAAAAGAAAGTTATTAGGCTTGGTCACCCAATCGTCGATAAGTTGGCTGTCCAGCTTCAAAGCGTCGGTTTTTTTAAAGATGATCTTTCAATTTTAAAAAAAATGTTATTACCGGAATTTCGCAAACGGAGACCAGATTTAGATTTCTGGTAAAATTTCGGCTTAAATGGGTCACTTTGGTAAGTTTCTAAGGCTAAAAAAAAGTTATTGGCTTGGTCACCGAATCGTCGGTAAAGTGGCTGTCCAGCGTCAAAGCGTCGGTTTTTTAAAAATGATCTTTCAATTTAAAAAAAAAAAGTTACAGGAATTTCACAAAAACGGAGACCAGATTTAGATTTCTGGTAAAATTTCGGGTTAAATGGGTCACTTTGGTAAGTTTCTAAGGCTAAAAAAAAAGTTAATGGCTTGGTCACCGAATCGTCGGTAAATTGGCTGTCCAGCGTCAAAGCGTCGGTTTTTTTTAAAAATGATCTTTCAATTTAAAAAAAAAAAAGTTACCGGAATTTCGCAAAACTGAGACCAGATTTAGATTTCTGGTAAAATTTCGGTTAAATGGGTCACTTTGGTAAGTTTCTAGGGTGAAAAAAAGTTATTGGCTTGGTCACCGAATCGTCGATAAGTTGGCTGTCCAGCTTCAAAGCGTCGGGTTTTTTAAAGATGATCTTTCAATTTAAAAAAAAGTTACAGGAATTTCGCAAATCGGAGACCAGATTTAGATTTCTGTGAAATTTCGGGTTAAATGGGTCACCTTGGTAAGTTTCTAGGGTGGAAAAAGAAAGTTATAGGCTTGGTCACCGAATCGTCGATAAGTTGGCTGTCCAGCTTCAAAGCATCGGTTTTTTTAAAGATGATCTTTCAATTTAAAAAAAAAGTTACAGGAATTTCGCAAAACGGAGACCAGATTTAGATTTCTGGTAAAATTTCGAGTTAAATGGGTCACTTTGGTAAGTTTCTAGGTGGAAAAAAGTTATTAGCTTGGTCACCCAATCGTCGATAAGTTGGCTCAGCTTCAAAGCGTCGGGTTTTTTAAAAATGATCTTTCAATTTAAAAAAAAAAAGTTACCGGAATTTCGCAAATCGGAGACCAGATTTAGATTTCTGCTAAAATTTCGGGTTAAATGGGTCACTTTGGTAAGTTTCTAAGGCTAAAAAAAAAAGTTATTGGCTTGGTCACCGAATCGTCGGTAAATTGGCTGTCCAGCGTCAAAGCGTCGGTTTTTTTAAAAATGATCTTTCAATTTAAAAAAAAAAAAAAAAATGTTACAGGAATTTCGCAAAACGGAGACCAGATTTAGATTTCTGGTAAAATTTCGAGTTAAATGGGTCACTTTGGTAAGTTTTTAGGGTGCAAAAAAAAAAGTTATTGGCTTGGTCACCCAATCGTCGAAAAGTTGGCTCAGCTTCAAAGCGTCGGGTTTTTAAAGATGATCTTTCAATTTAAAAAAAAAAGTTACCGGAATTTCACAAATCGAAGACCAGATTTAGATTTCTGGTGAAATTTCGGGTTAAATGGTTCACCTTGGTAAGTTTCTAGGGTAGAAAAAAAAAAGTTATTGGCTTGGTCATCCAATCGTCGATAAGTTGGCTCAGCTTCAAAGCGTCGGGTTTTTTAAAGATGATCTTTCAATTTAAAAAAGTTACCGGAATTTCGCAAATCGGAGACCAGATTTAAATTTCTGCTAAAATTTCGGGTTAAATGGGTCACTTTGGTAAGTTTCTAAGACTAAAAAAAAAGTGATTGGCTTGGTCACCGAATCGTCGGTAAAGTGGCTGTCCAGCGTCAAAGCGTCGGTTTTTTTAAAAATGATCTTTCAATTTAAAAAAAAGTTACAGGAATTTCACAAAACGGAGACCAGATTTAGATTTCTGCTAAAATTTCGGGTTAAATGGTCACTTTGGTAAGTTTCTGATTATAAAAAAAAAAAAAGTTAATGGCTTGGTCACTGAATCGTCGTAAAGTGGCTGTCCAGCGTCAAAGCGTCGGTTTTTTTAAAAATGATCTTTCAATTTAAAAAAAAAAAAAAAAGTTACAGAAATTTCGCAGAACGGAGACCAGATTTAGATTTCTGCTAAAGTTTCGGGTTAAATGGGTCACTTTGGTAAGTTTTTAAGGCTAAAAAAAAGTGATTGGCTTGGTCACCGAATCGTCGGTAAAGTGGCTGTCCAGCGTCAAAGCGTCGGTTTTTTTAAAGATGATCTTTCAATTTAAAAAAAAAGTTACCGGAATTTCTTAAATCGGAGACCAGATTTAGATTTCTGCTAAAATTTCGGGTTAAATGGGTCACTTTGGTAAGTTTCTAGGGTGGAAAAAGAAAGTTATAGGCTTGGTCACCGAATCGTCGATAAGTTGGCTGTCCAGCTTCAAAGCGTCGGTTTTTTTAAAGAAGATCTTTCAATTTAAAAAAAAATTACAGGAATTTCGCAAAACGGAGACCAAATTTAGATTTCTGGTAAAATTTCGAGTTAAATGGGTGACTTTGGTAAGTTTCCAGGGTGGAAAAAAAAAGTTATTGGCTTGGTCACCGAATCGTCGGTAAAGTGGCTGTCCAGCGTCAAAGCGTCGGTTTTTTTAAAAATGATCTTTCAATTTAAAAAAAGTTATAGGAATTTCGCAAAACGGAGACCAGATTTAGATTTCTGGTAAAATTTCGAGTTAAATGGGTCACTTTGGTAAGTTTCTAGGGTGCAAAAAAAAAGTTATTGGCTTGGTCACCCAATCGTCGATAAGTTGGCTCAGCTTCAAAGCGTCGGGTTTTTTAAAGATGATCTTTCAATTTAAAAAAAAAAAAATTACCGGAATTTCACAAATCGGAGACCAGATTTAGATTTCTGGTGAAATTTCGGGTTAAATGGTTCACCTTGGTAAGTTTCTAGGGTGGAAAAAGAAAGTTATAGGCTTGATCACCAAATCGTCGATAAGTTGGCTGTCCAGCTTCAAAGCGTCGGTTTTTTTAAAGATGATCTTTCAATTTAAAAAAAAAAAAATTACAGGAATTTCGCAGAACGGAGACCAGATTTAGATTTCTGCTAAAATTTCGGGTTAAATGGGTCACTTTGGTAAGTTTCTAAGGCTAAAAAAAAAGTTATTGGCTTGGTCACCGAATCGTCGGTAAAGTGGCTGTCCAGCGTCAAAGCGTCGGTTTTTTTAAAGATGAACTTTCAATTTAAAAAAAAATGTTACAGGAATTTCGCAAAACGGAGACCAGATTTAGATTTCTGGTAAAATTTCGAGTTAAATGAGTCACTTTGGTAAGTTTCAAGGGTGGAAAAAGAAAGTTATAGGCTTGGTCACCGAATCGTCGATAAGTTGGCTGTCCAGCTTCAAAGCGTCGGTTTTTTTTAAAGATTTTCTTTCAATTTAAAAAAAAGTTACAGGAATTTCGCAAAACGGAGACCAGATTTAGATTTCTGCTAAAATTTCGGGTTAAATGGGTCACTTTGGTAAGTTTCTAAGGCTAAAAAAGTTAATGGCTTGGTCACCGAATCGTCGGTAAATTGGCTGTCCAGCGTCAAAGCGTCGGTTTTTTTTAAAAATGATCTTTCAATTTAAAAAAGTTATAGGAATTTCGCAAAACGGAGACCAGATTTAGATTTCTGGTAAAATTTCGAGTTAAATGGTCACTTTGGTAAGTTTCTAGGGTGGAAAAAGAAAGTTATTGGCTTGGTCACCCAATCGTCGATAAGTTGGCTCAGCTTCAAAGCGTCGGGTTTTTTAAAGATGATCTTTCAATTTAAAAAAAAAGTTACCGGAATTTCGCAAATCGGAGACCAGATTTAGATTTCTGGTAAAATTTCGGGTTAAATGGGTCACCTTGGTAAGTTTCTAGGGAGGAAAAAGAAAGTTATAGGCTTGGTCACCGAATCGTCGATAAGTTGGCTGTCCAGCGTCAAAGCGTCGGTTTTTTTAAAATGATCTTTCAATTTAAAAAAAAGTTATAGGAATTTCATCAAAACGGAGACCAGATTTAGATTTCTGGCAAAATTTCGAGTTAAATGAGTCACTTTGGTAAGTTTCTAGGGTGGAAAAAAAAAAGTTATTGGCTTGGTCACCCAATCGTCGATAAGTTGGCTCAGCTTCAAAGCGTCGGGTTTTTTAAAGATGATCTTTCAATTTAAAAAAACAGTTACCGGAATTTCACAAATCGGAGACCAGATTTAGATTTCTGCTAAAATTTCGGGTTAAATGGGTCACTTTGGTAAGTTTCTAGGTGGTAAAAAAAGTTATAGGCTTGGTCACCGAATCGTCGATAAGTTGGCTGTCCAGCTTCAAAGCGTCGGTTTTTTTTAAAGATGATCTTTCAATTTAAAAAAAAATTACAGGAATTTCGCAAATCGGAGACCAGATTTAGATTTCTGGTAAAATTTCGGGTTAAATGGGTCACTTTGGTAAGTTTCTAGGTGGAAAAAAAAAGTTATAGGCTTGGTCACCGAATCGTCGATAAGTTGGCTGTCCAGCTTCAAAGCGTCGGTTTTTTTAAAGATTTTCTTTCAATTTAAAAAAAGTTACAGGAATTTCACAAAACGGAGACCAGATTTAGATTTCTGCTAAAATTTCGGGTTAAATGGGTCACTTTGGTAAGTTTCTAATTCTAAAAAAAAAGTTATTGGCTTGGTCACCGAATCGTCGGTAAAGTGGCTGTCCAGCGTCAAAGCGTCGGTTTTTTAAAATGATCTTTCAATTTAAAAAGTTACAGAAATTTCGCAAAACGGAGACCAGATTTAGATTTCTGCTAAAATTTCGGGTTAAATGGGTCACTTTGGTAAGTTTCTAGGGTGGAAAAAAAAAAAAGTTATTGGCTTGGTCACCCAATCGTCGATAAGTTGGCTCCAGCTTCAAAGCGTCGGTTTTTTTAAAGATGATCTTTCAATTTAAAAAAAAGTTACAGGAATTTCGCAAACGGAGACCAGATTTAGATTTCTGGTAAAATTTCGGGTTAAATGAGTCACTTTGGTAAGTTTCTAGGGTGGAAAAAGAAAGTTATAGGCTTGGTCACCGAATCGTCGATAAGTTGGCTTTCCAGCTTTAAAGCGTCGGTTTTTTAAAAATGATCTTTCAATTTAAAAAAAAATTACAGGAATTTCGCAGAACGGAGACCAGATTTAGATTTCTGCTAAAATTTCGGGTTAAATGGGTCACTTTGGTAAGTTTCTAATTCTAAAAAAAAAGTTAATGGCTTGGTCACCGAATCGTCGGTAAAGTGGCTGTCCAGCGTCAAAGCGTCGGTTTTTTTAAAATGATCTTTCAATTTAAAAAAGTTACAGAAATTTCGCAGAACGGAGACCAGATTTAGATTTCTGCTAAAATTTCGAGTTAAATGGGTCACTTTGGTAAGTTTCTAGGGTGGAAAAAAGTTATAGGCTTGGTCACCGAATCGTCGGTATAAGTGGCTGTCCAGCGTCAAAGCGTCGGTTTTTTAAAGATGATCTTTCAATTTAAAAAAAGTTACAGGAATTTCGCAAAACGGAGACCAGATTTAGATTTCTGGTAAAATTTCAGAGTTAAATGGGTCACTTTGGTAAGTTTCTAGGGTGGAAAAAGAAAGTTATAGGCTTGGTCACCGAATCGTCGATAAGTTGGCTGTCCAGCTTCAAAGCGTCGGTTTTTTTTAAAGATGATCTTTCAATTTAAAAAAAAGGTTACAGGAATTTCGCAAAAAACGAGACCAGATTTAGATTTCTGGTAAAATTTCGGGTTAAATGGGTCACTTTGGTAAGTTTCTAAGGCTAAAAAAAAGTTATTGGCTTGGTCACCGCATCGTCGGTAAAGTGGCTGTCCAGCGTCAAAGCGTCGGTTTTTTTAAAAATGATCTTTCAATTTAAAAAAAAAAGTTACAGGAATTTCGAAAATCGGAGACCAGATTTAGATTTCTGGTAAAATTTCGAGTTAAATGGGTCACTTTGGTAAGTTTCAAGGGTGGAAAAAGAAAGTTATAGGCTTGGTCACCGAATCGTCGATAAGTGGCTGTCCAGCTTCAAAGCGTCGGTTTTTTAAAAATGATTTTCAATTTAAAAAAAAAAAAAAGTTACAGGAATTTCACAAAACGGAGACCAGATTTAGATTTCACTGGTAAATTTCGGGTTAAATGGGTCACTTTGGTAAGTTTCTAAGGCTAAAAAAAAAGTTATTGGCTTGGTCACCCAATCGTCGATAAGTTGGCTGTCCAGCTTCAAAGCGGTCGGGTTTTTAAAGATGATCTTTCAATTTAAAAAAAAGTTACCGGAATTTCACAAATCGGAGACCAGATTTAGATTTCTGGTGAAATTTCGGGTTAAATGGTTCACCTTGGTAAGTTTCTAGGTGGAAAAAGAAAGTTATAGGCTTGATCACCAATCGTCGATAAGTTGGCTGTCCAGCTTCAAAGCGTCGGTTTTTTTAAAGATGATCTTTCAATTTAAAAAAAGTTACAGGAATTTCGCAAAACGGAGACCAGATTTAGATTTCTGCTAAAATTTCGGGTTAAATGGGTCACTTTGGTAAGTTTCTAAGGCTAAAAAAAAAGTTATTGGCTTGGTCACCGAATCGTCGGTAAAGTGGCTGTCCAGCGTCAAAGCGTCGGTTTTTTTTAAAGATGAACTTTCAATTTAAAAAAAATGTTACAGGAATTTCGCAAAACGGAGACCAGATTTAGATTTCTGGTAAAATTTCGAGTTAAATGGGTCACTTTGGTAAGTTTCTAGGGTGGAAAAGAAAGTTATAGGCTTGGTCACCGAATCGTCGATAAGTTGGCTGTCCAGCTTCAAAGCGTCGGTTTTTTTTAAAGATGATCTTTCAATTTAAAAAAAAGGTTACAGGAATTTCACAAAACGGAGACCAGATTTAGATTTCTGGTAAAATTTCGGGTTAAATGGGTCACTTTGGTAAGTTTCTAGGTGGAAAAAAAAGTTATGGCTTGGTCACCGAATCGTCGATAAGTTGGCTGTCCAGCTTCAAAGCGTCGGTTTTTTTTAAAAATGATCTTTCAATTTAAAAAAAAAGTTATAGGAATTTCGCAAAACGGAGACCAGATTTAGATTTCTGGTAAAATTTCGAGTTAAATGGGTCACTTTGGTAAGTTTCTAGGGTGAAAAAAAAGTTATTGGCTTGGTCACCCAATCGTCGATAAGTTGGCTCCAGCTTCAAAGCGTCGGGTTTTTTAAAGATGATCTTTCAATTTAAAAAAAAGTTACAGGAATTTCGCAAATCGGAGACCAGATTTAGATTTCTGCTAAAATTTCGAGTTAAATGGGTCACTTTGGTAAGTTTCTAGGGTGGAAAAAGAAAGTTATAGGCTTGGTCACCGAATCGTCGATAAGTTGGCTGTCCAGCTTCAAAGCGTCGGTTTTTTTAAAGATGATCTTTCAATTTAAAAAAAAAAGTTACAGGAATTTCGCAAAACGGAGACCAGATTTAGATTTCTGGTAAAATTTCGAGTTAAATGGGTCACTTTGGTAAGTTTCTAGGGTGGAAAAAAAAGTTATTGGCTTGGTCACCGAATCGTCGATAAGTTGGCTGTCCAGCGTCAAAGCGTCGGTTTTTTTAAAATGATCTTTCAATTTAAAAAAAAAAGTTACCGAATTTCGCAAAACGGAGACCAGATTTAGATTTCTGCTAAAATTTCGGGTTAAATGGGTCACTTTGGTAAGTTTCTAGGGTGGTAAAAAAAAGTTAATGGCTTGGTCACCGAATCGTCGATAAGTTTGCTGTCCAGCTTCAAAGCGTCGGTTTTTTTAAAGATGATCTTTCAATTTAAAAAAGTTACAGAATTTTCGCAAATCGGAGACCAGATTTAGATTTCTGCTAAAATTTCGGGTTAAATGTGTCACTTTTGGTAAGTTTCTAGGGTGGAAAAAGAAAGTTATAGGCTTGGTCACCGAATCGTCGATAAGTTGGCTGTCCAGCTTCAAAGCGCCGGTTTTTTTAAAGATGATCTTTCAATTTAAAAAAAAAAAAATGTTACAGGAATTTCACAAAACGGAGACCAGATTTAGATTTCTGGTAAAATTTCGGGTTAAATGGGTCACTTTGGTAAGTTTCTAATTCTGGAAAAAAAGTTATTGGCTTGGTCACCGAATCGTCGGTAAAGTGGCTGTCCAGCGTCAAAGCGTCGGTTTTTTTAAAATGATCTTTCAATTTAAAAAAAAGTTACAGAATTTCGCAAATCGGAGACCAGATTTAGATTTCTGCTAAAATTTCGGGTTAAATGAGTCACTTTGGTAAGTTTCTAGGTGGAAAAGAAAGTTATAGGCTTGGTCACCGAATCGTCGATAAGTTGGCTGTCCAGCTTCAAAGCGTCGGTTTTTTTAAAGATGAACTTTCAATTTAAAAAAAAAATGTTACAGGAATTTCGCAAAACGGAGACCAGATTTAGATTTCTGGTAAAATTTTGAGTTAAATGGGTCACTTTGGTAAGTTTCTAGGTGGAAAAAGAAAGTTATAGGCTTGGTCACCGAATCGTCGATAAGTTGGCTGTCCAGCTTCAAAGCGTCGGTTTTTTTTAAAGATGATCTTTCAATTTAAAAAAAAAGTTACCGGAATTTCGAAAATCGGAGACCAGATTTAGATTTCGGTAAACTTTCGGGTTAAATGGGTCACTTTGGTAAGTTTCTAAGGCTAAAAAAAAGTTATAGGCTTGGTCACCGAATCGTCGGTAAAGTGGCTGTCCAGCGTCAAAGCGTCGGTTTTTTTAAAATGATCTTTCAATTTAAAAAAGTTACAGAATTTCGCAAAACGGAGACCAGATTTAGATTTCTGCTAAAATTTCGGGTTAAATGGGTCACTTTGGTAAGTTTCTAGGGTGGAAAAAGAAAGTTATAGGCTTGGTCACCGAATCGTCGATAAGTTGGCTGTCCAGCTTCAAAGCGTCGGTTTTTTTAAAGATGATCTTTCAATTTAAAAAAAAGTTACAGGAATTTTAAAAACGGAGACCAGATTTAGATTTCTGGTAAAATTTCGAGTTAAATGGGTCACTTTGGTAAGTTTCTAAGGGAAAAAGAAAGTTATAGGCTTGGTCACCGAATCGTCGATAAGTTGGCTGTCCAGCTTCAAAGCGTCGGTTTTTTTTTAAAGATGATCTTTCAATTTAAAAAAAAGTTACAGGAATTTCGCAAAACGGAGACCAGATTTAGATTTCTGCTAAAATTTCGGGTTAAATGGGTCACTTTGGTAAGTTTCTAAGGCTAAAAAAGTTATTGGCTTGGTCACCGAATCGTCGGTAAATTGGCTGTCCAGCGTCAAAGCGTCGGTTTTTTAAAAATGATCTTTCAATTTAAAAAAAAAGTTATAGGAATTTCATAAAACTGGAGACCAGATTTAGATTTCTGGTAAAATCTCGAGTTAAATGGGTCACTTTGGTAAGTTTCTAGGGTGCTAAAAAAAAGTTATTGGCTTGGTCACCCAATCGTCGATAAGTTGGCTCAGCTTCAAAGCGTCGGGTTTTTTAAAGATGATCTTTCAATTTAAAAAAAAGTTACCGGAATTTCTCAAATCGGAGACCAGATTTAGATTTCTGGTGAAATTTCGGGTTAAATGGTTCACCTTGGTAAGTTTCTAGGTGGAAAAAGAAAGTTATAGGCTTGATCACCGAATCGTCGATAAGTTGGCTGTCCAGCTTCAAAGCGTCGGTTTTTTTAAAGATGATGTTTCAATTTAAAAAAAAGTTAGAGGAATTTCGCAAAACGGAGACCAGATTTAGATTTCTGGTAAAATTTCGGGTTAAATGGGTCACTTTGGTAAGTTTCTAAGGGTGGAAAAAAGTTATTGGCTTGGTCACCGAATCGTCGATAAGTTGGCTGTCCAGCTTCAAAGCGTCGGGTTTTTTTAAAGATGAACTTTCAATTTAAAAAAAAAAAATGTTACAGGAATTTCGCAAAACGGAGACCAGATTTAGATTTCTGGTAAAATTTCGGTTAAATGGGTCACTTTGGTAAGTTTCTAAGGTAAAAAAAAGTTATAGGCTTGGTCACCGAATCGTCGATAAGTTGGCTGTCCAGCGTCAAAGCGTCGGTTTTTTTTTTAAAGATGATCTTTCAATTTAAAAAAAAAGTTACAGGAATTTCAAAAACGGAGACCAGATTTAGATTTCTGCTAAAATTTCGGGTTAAATGGGTTACTTTGGTAAGTTTCTAAGGCTAAAAAAAAAGTTATAGGCTTGGTCACCGAATCGTCGGTAAATTGGCTGTCCAGCGTCAAAGCGTCGGTTTTTTTTAAAAATGATCTTTCAATTTAAAAAAAAGTTATAGGAATTTCGCAAAACGGAGACCAGATTTAGATTTCTGGTAAAATTTCGAGTTAAATGGGTCACTTTGGTAAGTTTCTAGGGTGTAAAAAAAAGTTATTGGCTTGGTCACCCAATCGTCGATAAGTTGGCTCAGCTTCAAAGCGTCGGGTTTTTTAAAGATGATCTTTCAATTTAAAAAAAAAGTTACCGGAATTTCGCAAATCGGAGACCAGATTTAGATTTCTGGTGAAATTTCGGGTTAAATGGTCACCTTGGTAAGTTTCTAGGGTGGAAAAAGAAAGTTATAGGCTTGGTCACCGAATCGTCGATAAGTTGGCTGTCCAGCTTCAAAGCATCGGTTTTTTTAAAGATGATCTTTCAATTTAAAAAAAAAAAGTTACAGGAATTTCACAAAACGGAGACCAGATTTAGATTTCTGGTAAAAATTTCGAGTTAAATGGGTCACTTTGGTAAGTTTCTAGGGTGGAAAAAGTTATTGGCTTGGTCACCGAATCGTCGATAAGTTGGCTCAGCTTCAAAGCGTCGGGTTTTTTAAAGATGATCTTTCAATTTAAAAAAAGTTACCGGAATTTCGCAAATCGGAGACCAGATTTAGATTTCTGCTAAAATTTCGGGTTAAATGGGTCACTTTGGTAAGTTTCTAGGGTGGTAAAAGAAAGTTATAGGCTTGGTCACCGAATCGTCGATAAGTTGGCTGTCCAGCTTCAAAGCGTCGGTTTTTTTAAAGATGATCTTTCAATTTAAAAAAAAAGTTACAGGAATTTCGCAAAACGGAGACCAGATTTAGATTTCTGGTAAAAATTTCGGGTTAAATGGGTCACTTTGGTAAGTTTCTAGGGTGGAAAAAAAAGTTATAGGCTTGGTCACCGAATCGTCGATAAGTTGGCTGTCCAGCTTCAAAGCGTCGGTTTTTTAAAGATGATCTTTCAATTTAAAAAAGTTACAGGAATTTCACAAAACGGAGACCAGATTTAGATTTCTGCTAAAATTTCGGGTTAAATGGGTCACTTTGGTAAGTTTCTAATTGGAAAAAAAAGTTATAGGCTTGGTCACCGAATCGTCGGTAAAGTTGGCTGTCCAGCGTCAAAGCGTCGGTTTTTTTAAAAATGATCTTTCAATTTAAAAAAAAAAAAGTTACAGAAATTTCGCAGAACGGAGACCAGATTTAGATTTCTGCTAAAATTTCGGGTTAAATGGGTCACTTTGGTAAGTTTCTAGGGTGGAAAAAGAAAGTTATAGGCTTGGTCACCGAATCGTCGGTAAGTTGGCTGTCCAGCTTCAAAGCGTCGGTTTTTTTAAAGATGAACTTTCAATTTAAAAAAAAATGTTACAGGAATTTCGCAAAACGGAGACCAGATTTAGATTTCTGGTAAAATTTCGAGTTAAATGGGTCACTTTGGTAAGTTTCTAGAAAAAAGAAAGTTATAGGCTTGGTCACCGAATCGTCGATAAGTTGGCTGTCCAGCTTCAAAGCGTCGGTTTTTTTAAAGATGATCTTTCAATTTAAAAAAAAAAAAGTTACAGGAATTTCACAAAACGGAGACCAGATTTAGATTTCTGCTAAAATTTCGGGTTAAATGGGTCACTTTGGTAAGTTTCTAAGGCTAAAAAAGTTATGGCTTGGTCACCGAATCGTCGGTAAATTGGCTGTCCAGCGTCAAAGCGTCGGTTTTTTAAAAATGATCTTTCAATTTAAAAAAAAAGTTACAGGAATTTCGCAAAACGGAGACCAGATTTAGATTTCTGGTAAAATTTCGAGTTAAATGGGTCACTTTGGTAAGTTTCTAGGGTGGAAAAAGTTATAGGCTTGGTCACCCAATCGTCGATAAGTTGGCTCAGCTTCAAAGCGTCGGGTTTTTTAAAGATGATCTTTCAATTTAAAAAAAAGTTACAGGAATTTCGCAAATCGGAGACCAGATTTAGATTTCTGGTGAAATTTCGTTAAATGGGTCACCTTGGTAAGTTTCTAGGGTGGAAAAAGAAAGTTATAGGCTTGGTCACCGAATCGTCGATAAGTTGGCTGTCCAGCTTCAAAGCGTCGGTTTTTTTAAAGATGATCTTTCAATTTAAAAAAATGTTACAGGAATTTCGCAAAACGGAGACCAGATTTAGATTTCTGGTAAAATTTCGAGTTAAATGGGTCACTTTGGTAAGTTTCTAGGCTGGAAAAAGTTATTAGGCTTGGTCACCGAATCGTCGATAAGTTGGCTCAGCGTCAAAGCGTCGGGTTTTTTAAAGATGATCTTTCAATTTAAAAAAAAAAAGTTATAGGAATTTCGCAAAACGGAGACCAGATTTAGATTTCTGCCAAAATTTCGGGTTAAATGGGTCACTTTGGTAAGTTTCTAGGTGGTAAAAGAAAGTTATAGGCTTGGTCACCGAATCGTCGATAAGTTTGCTGTCCAGCGTCAAAGCGTCGGTTTTTTTAAAGATGATCTTTCAATTTAAAAAAATGTTACAGGAATTTCGCAAATCGGAGACCAGATTTAGATTTCTGGTAAAATTTCGGGTTAAATGGGTCACTTTGGTAAGTTTCTAGGGTGGAAAAAAGAAAGTTATAGGCTTGGTCACCGAATCGTCGATAAGTTGGCTGTCCAGCTTCAAAGCGTCGGTTTTTTTAAAGATTTTCTTTCAATTTAAAAAAAGTTACAGGAATTTCACAAAACGGAGACCAGATTTAGATTTCTGGTAAAATTTCGGGTTAAATGGGTCACTTTGGTAAGTTTCTAATTCTAAAAAAAAAAGTTATGGCTTGGTCACCGAATCGTCGGTAAAGTGGCTGTCCAGCGTCAAAGCGTCGGTTTTTTTAAAATGATCTTTCAATTTAAAAAAAAAGTTACAGAAATTTCGCAAAACGGAGACCAGATTTAGATTTCTGGTAAAATTTCGGGTTAAATGGGTCACTTTGGTAAGTTTCTAGGGTGGAAAAAAAGTTATAGGCTTGGTCACCGAATCGTCGATAAGTTGGCTCCAGCTTCAAAGCGTCGGTTTTTTAAAGATGATCTTTCAATTTAAAAATATTACAGGAATTTCGCAAATCGGAGACCAGATTTAGATTTCTGGTAAAATTTCGGGTTAAATGGGTCACTTTGGTAAGTTTCTAGGGTGGAAAAAGAAAGTTATAGGCTTGGTCACCGAATCGTCGATAAGTTGGCTGTCCAGCTTCAAAGCGTCGGTTTTTTTAAAGATGATCTTTCAATTTAAAAAAAGTTACAGGAATTTCGCAAATCGGAGACCAGATTTAGATTTCTGGTAAAATTTCGGGTTAAATGGGTCACTTTGGTAAGTTTCTAAGGTAAAAAAAAAGTTATAGGCTTGGTCACCCAATCGTCGATAAGTTGCTGTCCAGCTTCAAAGCGTCGGTTTTTTTAAATGATCTTTCAATTTAAAAAAAGTTACAGGAATTTCGCAAAACGGAGACCAGATTTAGATTTCTGCTAAAATTTCGGGTTAAATGGGTCACTTTGGTAAGTTTCTAAGGGGTGGAAAAAAAAGTTATAGGCTTGGTCACCGAATCGTCGGTAAGTTGGCTGTCCAGCTTCAAAGCGTCGGTTTTTTAAAGATGATCTTTCAATTTAAAAAAAAAAAAGTTACAGGAATTTCGCAAAACGGAGACCAGATTTAGATTTCTGCTAAAATTTCGAGTTAAATGGGTCACTTTGGTAAGTTTCTAGGGTGGAAAAAGAAAGTTATAGGCTTGGTCACCGAATCGTCGATAAGTTGGCTGTCCAGCTTCAAAGCGTCGGTTTTTTAAAGATGATCTTTCAATTTAAAAAAAATGTTACAGGAATTTCGCAAAACGGAGACCAGATTTAGATTTCTGGTAAAATTTCGGTTAAATGGGTCACTTTGGTAAGTTTCTAGGGTGGAAAAAGTTATTGGCTTGGTCACCGAATCGTCGATAAGTTGGCTGTCCAGCTTCAAAGCGTCGGTTTTTTTAAAGATGATCTTTCAATTTAAAAAAAAATGTTACAGAATTTCGCAAAACGGAGACCAGATTTAGATTTCTGCTAAAATTTCGGGTTAAATGGGTCACTTTGGTAAGTTTCTAAGGCTAAAAAAGAAAGTTATTGGCTTGGTCACCGAATCGTCGGTAAGTTGGCTGTCCAGCGTCAAAGCGTCGGTTTTTTTAAAATGATCTTTCAATTTAAAAAAAAAAAAGTTACAGGAATTTCGCAAAACGGAGACCAGATTTAGATTTCTGGTAAAATTTCGGGTTAAATGGGTCACTTTGGTAAGTTTCTAGGGTGCTAAAAAAAAGTTATTGGCTTGGTCACCGAATCGTCGAAAAAGTTGGCTGTCAGCTTCAAAGCGTCGGTTTTTTTAAAGATGATCTTTCAATTTAAAAAAGTTACCGGAATTTCTGCAAATCGAAGACCAGATTTAGATTTCTGGTAAAATTTCGGGTTAAATGGGTCACTTTGGTAAGTTTCTAGGGTAAAAAAGTTATTGGCTTGGTCATCCAATCGTCGATAAGTTGGCTCAGCTTCAAAGCGTCGGGTTTTTTAAAGATGATCTTTCAATTTAAAAAAGTTACCGGAATTTCGCAAATCGGAGACCAGATTTAGATTTCTGCTAAAATTTCGGGTTAAATGGGTCACCTTTGGTAAGTTTCTATTATGGTAAAAAAATTATAGGCTTGGTCACCGAATCGTCGATAAAGTTGGCTGTCCAGCGTCAAAGCGTCGGTTTTTTTAAAAATGATCTTTCAATTTAAAAAAGTTACAGAAATTTCGCAAAACGGAGACCAGATTTAGATTTCTGGTAAAATTTCGGTTAAATGGGTCACTTTGGTAAGTTTTTAGGGTGGAAAAAAAAGTTATTGGCTTGGTCACCGAATCGTCGATAAAGTTGGCTCCAGCGTCAAAGCGTCGGTTTTTTTAAAGATGATCTTTCAATTTAAAAAAAAAAAGTTACCGGAATTTCAAATCGGAGACCAGATTTAGATTTCTGCTAAAATTTCGGGTTAAATGGTCACTTTGGTAAGTTTCTAGGGTGGAAAAAGAAAGTTATTGGCTTGGTCACCGAATCGTCGATAAGTTGGCTGTCCAGCTTCAAAGCGTCGGTTTTTTTAAAGATGATCTTTCAATTTAAAAAAAAAAAATTACAGGAATTTCGCAAAACGGAGACCAGATTTAGATTTCTGGTAAAATTTCGAGGTTAAATGGGTCACTTTGGTAAGTTTCTAGGGTGGAAAAAAGTTATTGGCTTGGTCACCGAATCGTCGGTAAAGTGGCTGTCCAGCGTCAAAGCGTCGGTTTTTTTAAAATGATCTTTCAATTTAAAAAAAAAAGTTACAGGAATTTCGCAAAACGGAGACCAGATTTAGATTTCTGCTAAAATTTCGGGTTAAATGGGTCACTTTGGTAAGTTTCTAAGGTAAAAAAAAGTTATTGGCTTGGTCACCGAATCGTCGGTAAAGTGGCTGTCCAGCGTCAAAGCGTCGGTTTTTTAAAGATGAACTTTCAATTTAAAAAAAAATGTTACAGGAATTTCGCAAAACGGAGACCAGATTTAGATTTCTGGTAAAATTTCGAGTTAAATGGGTCACTTTGGTAAGTTTCAAGGGTGGAAAAAGAAAGTTATAGGCTTGGTCACCGAATCGTCGATAAGTTGGCTGTCCAGCTTCAAAGCGTCGGTTTTTTAAAGATTTTCTTTCAATTTAAAAAAAAGTTACAGGAATTTCACAAAACGGAGACCAGATTTAGATTTCTGCTAAAATTTCGGGTTAAATGGGTCACTTTGGTAAGTTTCTAAGGCTAAAAAAAAAGTTAATGGCTTGGTCACCGAATCGTCGGTAAATTGGCTGTCCAGCGTCAAAGCGTCGGTTTTTTTTAAAAATGATCTTTCAATTTAAAAAAAAAAAGTTATAGGAATTTCGCAAAACTGAGACCAGATTTAGATTTCTGGTAAAATTTCGAGTTAAATGGGTCACTTTGGTAAGTTTCTAGGGTGAAAAAAAAGTTATTGGCTTGGTCACCCAATCGTCGATAAGTTGGCTCAGCTTCAAAGCGTCGGGTTTTTTAAAGATGATCTTTCAATTTAAAAAAAAAAAAGTTACCGGAATTTCGCAAAACGGAGACCAGATTTAGATTTCTGGTGAAATTTCGGGTTAAATGGGTCACCTTGGTAAGTTTCTAGGGAGGAAAAAGAAAGTTATAGGCTTGGTCACCGAATCGTCGATAAGTTGGCTGTCCAGATTCAAAGCATCGGTTTTTTTAAAGATGATCTTTCAATTTAAAAAAAAAAAAGTTACAGGAATTTCGCAAAACGGAGACCAGATTTAGATTTCTGGTAAAATTTCGAGTTAAATGGGTCACTTTGGTAAGTTTCTAGGGTGGAAAAAAAGTTATTAGCTTGGTCACCCAATCGTCGATAAGTTGGCTCAGCTTCAAAGCGTCGGGTTTTTTAAAGATGATCTTTCAATTTAAAAAAGTTACCGGAATTTCGCAAATCGGAGACCAGATTTAGATTTCTGCTAAAATTTCGGGTTAAATGGGTCACTTTGGTAAGTTTCTAGGGTGGTAAAAGAAAGTTATAGGCTTGATCACCGAATCGTCGATAAGTTTGCTGTCCAGCTTCAAAGCGTCGGTTTTTTAAAGATGATCTTTCAATTTAAAAAAAAAAGTTACAGGAATTTCGCAAATCGGAGACCAGATTTAGATTTCTGGTAAAATTTCGGGTTAAATGTGTCACTTTGGTAAGTT
Organism: Trichonephila clavipes; assembly: GCA_019973935.1. Lineage (NCBI taxonomy): Eukaryota > Metazoa > Arthropoda > Arachnida > Araneae > Nephilidae > Trichonephila > Trichonephila clavipes. The sequence continues at coordinate 32,239 of BMAU01021299.1, read as the reverse complement.
TCTAGGGTGGAAAAAGAAAGTTATAGGCTTGGTCACCGAATCGTCGATAAGTTGGCTGTCCAGCTTCAAAGCGTCGGTTTTTTAAAGATTTTCTTTCAATTTAAAAAAAAAAAAAATGTTACAGGAATTTCACAAAACGGAGACCAGATTTAGATTTCTGCTAAAATTTCGGGTTAAATGGGTCACTTTGGTAAGTTTCTAATTCTAAAAAAAAAGTTAATGGCTTGGTCACCGAATCGTCGGTAAAGTGGCGGTCCAGCGTCAAAGCGTCGGTTTTTTTAAAAATGAACGTTCAATTTAAAAAAAAAAATCGGAGTTACAGAAATTTCGCAGAACGGAGACCAGATTTAGATTTCTGCTAAAATTTCGGGTTAAATGAGTCACTTTGGTAAGTTTCTAGGGTGGAAAAAGAAAGTTATAGGCTTGGTCACCGAATCGTCTATAAGTTGGCTGTCCAGCTTCAAAGCGTCGGTTTTTTTAAAGATGAACTTTCAATTTAAAAAAAAATGTTACAGGAATTTCGCAAAACGGAGACCAGATTTAGATTTCTGGTACAATTTTGAGTTAAATGGGTCACTTTGGTAAGTTTCTAGGGTGGAAAAAGAAAGTTATAGGCTTGGTCACCGAATCGTCTATAAGTTGGCTGTCCAGCTTCAAAGCGTCGGTTTTTTTAAAGATGAACTTTCAATTTAAAAAAATGTTACAGGAATTTCGCAAAACGGAGACCAGATTTAGATTTCTGGTGAAATTTCGGGTTAAATGGGTCACTTTGGTAAGTTTCTAAGGCTAAAAAAGTTATTGGCTTGGTCACCGCATCGTCGGTAAAGTGGCTGTCCAGCGTCAAAGCGTCGGTTTTTTAAAAATGATCTTTCAATTTAAAAAAAAGTTACCGGAATTTCGAAAATCGGAGACCAGATTTAGATTTCTGGTAAACTTTCGGGTTAAATGGGTCACTTTGGTAAGTTTCTAGGGTGGAAATAGAAAGTTATAGGCTTCGTCACCGAATCGTCGATAAGTTGGCTGTCCAGCTTCAAAGCGTCGGTTTTTTTAAAGATGATCTTTCTTTCAATAAAAAAAAAAGTTACAGGAATTTCACAAAACGGAGACCAGATTTAGATTTCTGCTAAAATTTCGAGTTAAATGGGTCACTTTGGTAAGTTTCTAAGGCTAAAAAAAAGTTATTGGCTTGGTCACCGAATCGTCGGTAAAGTGGCTGTCCAGCGTCAAAGCGTCGGTTTTTTTAAAATGATCTTTCAATTTTAAAAAAAAGTTGTAGGAATTTCGCAAAACGGAGACCAGATTTAGATTTCTGGTAAAATTTCGAGTTAAATGAGTCACTTTGGTAAGTTTCTAGAGTGGAAAAAGAAAGTTATAGGCTTGGTCACCGAATCGTCGATAAGTTGGCTGTCCAGCTTCAAAGCGTCGGTTTTTTTAAAGATGAACTTTCAATTTAAAAAAAAAAAAAAGTTACAGGAATTTCGCAAATCGGAGACCAGATTTAGATTTCTGGTGAAATTTCGGGTTAAATGGGTCACTTTGTTAAGTTTCTAAGGCTAAAAAAAAAGTTATTGGCTTGGTCACCGCATCGTCGGTAAAGTGGCTGTCCAGCGTCAAAGCGTCGGTTTTTTTAAAAATGATCTTTCAATTTAAAAAAAAAGTTACCGGAATTTCGAAAATCGGAGACCAGATTTAGATTTCTGGTAAAATTTCGGGTTAAATGGGTCACTTTGGTAAGTTTCTAGGGTGGAAAAAGAAAGTTATAGGCTTGGTCACCGAATCGTCGATAAGTTGGCTGTCCAGCTTCAAAGCGTCGGTTTTTTTTTAAAGATTTTCTTTCAATTTAAAAAAAAAGTTACAGGAATTTCACAAAACGGAGACCAGATTTAGATTTCTGGTAAAATTTCGGGTTAAATGGGTCACTTTGGTAAGTTTCTAAGGCTAAAAAAAAGTTAATGGCTTGGTCACCCAATCGTCGATAAGTTGGCTCAGCTTCAAAGGGTCGGGTTTTTTAAAGATGATCTTTCAATTTAAAAAAAAAGTTACCGGAATTTCACAAATCGGAGACCAGATTTAGATTTCTGGTGAAATTTCGGGTTAAATGGTTCACCTTGGTAAGTTTCTAGGGTGGAAAAAGAAAGTTATAGGCTTGATCACCAAATCGTCGATAAGTTGGCTGTCCAGCTTCAAAGCGTCGGTTTTTTTATAGATGATCTTTCAATTTAAAAAAAAAGTTACAGGAATTTCGCAGAACGGAGACCAGATTTAGATTTCTGCTAAAATTTCGGGTTAAATGGGTCACTTTGGTAAGTTTCTAAGGCTAAAAAAAAGTTATTGGCTTGGTCACCGAATCGTCGGTAAAGTGGCTGTCCAGCGTCAAAGCGTCGGTTTTTTTAAAGATGAACTTTCAATTTAAAAAAAATGTTACAGGAATTTCGCAAAACGGAGACCAGATTTAGATTTCTGGTAAAATTTCGAGTTAAATGAGTCACTTTGGTAAGTTTCAAGGGTGGAAAAAGAAAGTTATAGGCTTGGTCACCGAATCGTCGATAAGTTGGCTGTCCAGCTTCAAAGCGTCGGTTTTTTTAAAGATTTTCTTTCAATTTAAAAAAAAAAGTTACAGGAATTTCACAAAACGGAGACCAGATTTAGATTTCTGCTAAAATTTCGGGTTAAATGGGTCACTTTGGTAAGTTTCTAAGGCTAAAAAAAATTAATGGCTTGGTCACCGAATCGTCGGTAAATTGGCTGTCCAGCGTCAAAGCGTCGGTTTTTTTAAAAATGATCTTTCAATTTAAAAAAAAAGTTATAGGAATTTCGCAAAACTGAGACCAGATTTAGATTTCTGGTAAAATTTCGAGTTAAATGGGTCACTTTGGTAAGTTTCTAGGGTGAAAAAAAAAGTTATTGGCTTGGTCACCCAATCGTCGATAAGTTGGCTCAGCTTCAAAGCGTCGGGTTTTTTAAAGATGATCTTTCAATTTAAAAAAAAAAGTTACCGGAATTTCGCAAATCGGAGACCAGATTTAGATTTCTGGTGAAATTTCGGGTTAAATGGGTCACCTTGGTAAGTTTCTAGGGAGGAAAAAGAAAGTTATAGGCTTGGTCACCGAATCGTCGATAAGTTGGCTGTCCAGATTCAAAGCATCGGTTTTTTTAAAGATGATCTTTCAATTTAAAAAAAAGTTACAGGAATTTCGCAAAACGGAGACCAGATTTAGATTTCTGGTAAAATTTCGAGTTAAATGGGTCACATTGGTAAGTTTCTAGGGTGGAAAAAAAAAGTTATTAGCTTGGTCACCCAATCGTCGATAAGTTGGCTCAGCTTCAAAGCGTCGGGTTTTTTAAAGATGATCTTTCAATTTAAAAAAAAAAAACAGTTACCGGAATTTCGCAAATCGGAGACCAGATTTAGATTTCTGCTAAAATTTCGGGTTAAATGGGTCACTTTGGTAAGTTTCTAGGGTGGTAAAAGAAAGTTATAGGCTTGATCACCGAATCGTCGATAAGTTTGCTGTCCAGCTTCAAAGCGTCGGTTTTTTAAAGATGATCTTTCAATTTAAAAAAGTTACAGGAATTTCGCAAATCGGAGACCAGATTTAGATTTCTGGTAAAATTTCGGGTTAAATGTGTCACTTTGGTAAGTTTCTAGGGTGGAAAAAGAAAGTTATAGGCTTGATCACCGAATCGTCGATAAGTTGGCTGTCCAGCTTCAAAGCGTCGGTTTTTTTAAAGATTTTCTTTCAATTTAAAAAAAAAAAGTTACAGGAATTTCACAAAACGGAGACCAGATTTAGATTTCTGCTAAAATTTCGGGTTAAATGGGTCACTTTGGTAAGTTTCTAATTCTAAAAAAAAAAAGTTAATGGCTTGGTCACCGAATCGTCGGTAAAGTGGCTGTCCAGCGTCAAAGCGTCGGTTTTTTTAAAAATGATCTTTCAATTTAAAAAAAAAAGTTACAGAAATTTCGCAGAACGGAGACCAGATTTAGATTTCTGCTAAAATTTCGGGTTAAATGAGTCACTTTGGTAAGTTTCTAGGGTGGAAAAAGAAAGTTATAGGCTTGGTCACCGAATCGTCTATAAGTTGGCTGTCCAGCTTCAAAGCGTCGGTTTTTTTAAAGATGAACTTTCAATTTAAAAAAAATGTTACAGGAATTTCGCAAAACGGAGACCAGATTTAGATTTCTGGTACAATTTTGAGTTAAATGGGTCACTTTGGTAAGTTTCTAGGGTGGAAAAAGAAAGTTATAGGCTTGGTCACCGAATCGTCGATAAGTTGGCTGTCCAGCTTCAAAGCGTCGGTTTTTTTAAAGATGAACTTTCAATTTAAAAAAAATGTTACAGGAATTTCGCAAAACGGAGACCAGATTTAGATTTCTGGTAAAATTTCGGGTTAAATGGGTCACTTTGGTAAGTTTCTAAGGCTAAAAAAAAAGTTATTGGCTTGGTCACCGCATCGTCGGTAAAGTGGCTGTCCAGCGTCAAAGCGTCGGTTTTTTTAAAAATGATCTTTCAATTTAAAAAAAAGTTACCGGAATTTCGAAAATCGGAGACCAGATTTAGATTTCTGGTAAAATTTCGGGTTAAATGGGTCACTTTGGTAAGTTTCTAGGGTGGAAATAGAAAGTTATAGGCTTCGTCACCGAATCGTCGATAAGTTGGCTGTCCAGCTTCAAAGCGTCGGTTTTTTTAAAGATGATCTTTCAATTTAAAAAAAAGTTACAGGAATTTCACAAAACGGAGACCAGATTTAGATTTCTGCTAAAATTTCGGGTTAAATGGGTCACTTTGGTAAGTTTCTAAGGCTAAAAAAAAGTTATTGGCTTGGTCACCGAATCGTCGATAAAGTTGGCTGTCCAGCGTCAAAGCGTCGGTTTTTTTAAAGATGATCTTTCAATTTAAAAAAGTTATAGGAATTTCGCAAAACGGAGACCAGATTTAGATTTCTGGTAAAATTTCGAGTTAAATGGGTCACTTTGGTAAGTTTCTAGGGTGGAAAAAGAAAGTTATAGGCTTGGTCACCGAATCGTCGATAAGTTGGCTGTCCAGCGTCAAAGCGTCGGTTTTTTTAAAAATGATCTTTCAATTTAAAAAAAAGTTACAGGAATTTCGCAAAACGGAGACCAGATTTAGATTTCTGGTAAAATTTCGAGTTAAATGGGTCACTTTGGTAAGTTTCTAGGGTGAAAAAAAAAATTATGGCTTGGTCACCCAATCGTCGATAAGTTGGCTCAGCTTCAAAGCGTCGGGTTTTTTAAAGATGATCTTTCAATTTAAAAAAAAAAAAGGTACCGGAATTTCGCAAATCGGAGACCAGATTTAGATTTCTGGTGAAATTTCGGGTTAAATGGGTCACTTTGGTAAGTTTCTAGGGTAAAAAGAAAGTTATAGGCTTGGTCACCGAATCGTCGATAAGTTGGCTGTCCAGCGTCAAAGCGTCGGTTTTTTTAAAGATGATCTTTCAATTTAAAAAAAGTTACAGGAATTTCGCAAAACGGAGACCAGATTTAGATTTCTGGTAAAATTTCGAGTTAAATGGGTCACTTTGGTAAGTTTCTAGGGTGGAAAAAAAAAGTTATTGGCTTGGTCACCCAATCGTCGATAAGTTGGCTCAGCTTCAAAGCGTCGGGTTTTTTAAAGATGATCTTTCAATTTAAAAAAAAGTTACCGGAATTTCGCAAATCGGAGACCAGATTTAGATTTCTGCTAAAATTTCGGGTTAAATGGGTCACTTTGGTAAGTTTCTAGGGTGGAAAAAAAGTTATAGGCTTGGTCACCGAATCGTCGATAAAGTTTGCTGTCCAGCTTCAAAGCGTCGGTTTTTTTAAAGATGATCTTTCAATTTAAAAAAAAAGTTACAGGAATTTCGCAAATCGGAGACCAGATTTAGATTTCTGGTAAAATTTCGGGTTAAATGTGTCACTTTGGTAAGTTTCTAGGTGGAAAAAGAAAGTTATAGGCTTGGTCACCGAATCGTCGATAAGTTGGCTGTCCAGCTTCAAAGCGTCGGTTTTTTTAAAGATTTTCTTTCAATTTAAAAAAAAAGTTACAGGAATTTCACAAAACGGAGACCAGATTTAGATTTCTGCTAAAATTTCGGGTTAAATGGGTCACTTTGGTAAGTTTCTAATTCTAAAAAAAAAGTTAATGGCTTGGTCACCGAATCGTCGGTAAAGTGGCTGTCCAGCGTCAAAGCGTCGGTTTTTTTAAAAATGATCTTTCAATTTAAAAAAAAAATTACAGAATTTCGCAAAACGGAGACCAGATTTAGATTTCTGGTAAAATTTCGGGTTAAATGGGTCACTTTGGTAAGTTTCTAGGGTGGAAAAAGAAAGTTATAGGCTTGGTCACCGAATCGTCGATAAGTTGGCTGTCCAGCTTCAAAGCGTCGGTTTTTTTAAAGATGATCTTTCAATTTAAAAAAAAAAGTTACAGGAATTTCGCAAAACGGAGACCAGATTTAGATTTCTGGTAAAATTTCGAGTTAAATGGGTCACTTTGGTAAGTTTCTAGGGTGGAAAAAGAAAGTTATAGGCTTGGTCACCGAATCGTCGATAAGTTGGCTGTCCAGCTTCAAAGCGTCGGTTTTTTTAAAGATGATCTTTCAATTTAAAAAAATGTTACAGGAATTTCGCAAAACGGAGACCAGATTTAGATTTCTGGTAAAATTTCGGGTTAAATGGGTCACTTTGGTAAGTTTCTAAGGCTAAAAAAAAGTTATTGGCTTGGTCACCGCATCGTCGGTAAAGTGGCTGTCCAGCGGCAAAGCGGCGGTTTTTTTAAAAATGATCTTTCAATTTAAAAAAAAGTTACCGGAATTTCGAAAATCGGAGACCAGATTTAGATTTCTGGTAAAATTTTCGGGTTAAATGGGTCACTTTGGTAAGTTTCTAGGGTGGAAAAAGAAAGTTATAGGCTTGGTCACCGAATCGTCGATAAGTTGGCTGTCCAGCTTCAAAGCGTCGGTTTTTTTAAAGATGATCTTTCAATTTAAAAAAAAGTTACAGGAATTTCACAAAACGGAGACCAGATTTAGATTTCTGCTAAAATTTCGGGTTAAATGGGTCACTTTGGTAAGTTTCTAAGGCTAAAAAAAAGTTATTGGCTTGGTCACCGAATCGTCGGTAAAGTGGCTGTCCAGCGTCAAAGCGTCGGTTTTTTTAAAATGATCTTTCAATTTAAAAAAAGTTACAGGAATTTCGCAAAACGGAGACCAGATTTAGATTTCTGGTAAAATTTCGAGTTAAATGAGTCACTTTGGTAAGTTTCTAGGGTGGAAAAAGAAAGTTATAGGCTTGGTCACGGAATCGTCGATAAGTTGGCTGTCCAGCTTCAAAGCGTCGGTTTTTTTAAAGATGAACTTTCAATTTAAAAAATGTTTACAGGAATTTCGCAAAACGGAGACCAGATTTAGATTTCTGGTAAAATTTCGGGTTAAATGGGTCACTTTGGTAAGTTTCTAAGGCTGGAAAAAGTTATTGGCTTGGTCACCGAATCGTCGGTAAAGTGGCTGTCCAGCGTCAAAGCGTCGGTTTTTTTAAAATGATCTTTCAATTTAAAAAAAAGTTACCGGAATTTCGAAAATCGGAGACCAGATTTAGATTTCTGGTAAAATTTCGGGTTAAATGGGTCACTTTGGTAAGTTTCTAGGGTGGAAAAAGAAAGTTATAGGCTTGGTCACCGAATCGTCGATAAGTTGGCTGTCCAGCTTCAAAGCGTCGGTTTTTTTAAAGATTTTCTTTCAATTTAAAAAAAAAAAAAGTTACAGGAATTTCACAAAACGGAGACCAGATTTAGATTTCTGCTAAAATTTCGGGTTAAATGGGTCACTTTGGTAAGTTTCTAAGGCTAAAAAAAAAGTTAATGGCTTGGTCACCGAATCGTCGGTAAATTGGCTGTCCAGCGTCAAAGCGTCGGTTTTTTTAAAAATGATCTTTCAATTTAAAAAAAAAGTTATAGGAATTTCGCAAAACGGAGACCAGATTTAGATTTCTGGTAAAATTTCGAGTTAAATGGGTCACTTTGTAAGTTTCTAGGGTGAAAAAAAAGTTATTGGCTTGGTCACCCAATCGTCGATAAGTTGGCTCAGCTTCAAAGCGTCGGGTTTTTTAAAGATGATCTTTCAATTTAAAAAAAAAGTTACCGGAATTTCGCAAATCGGAGACCAGATTTAGATTTCTGGTGAAATTTCGGGTTAAATGGGTCACCTTGGTAAGTTTCTAGGGTGGAAAAAGAAAGTTATAGGCTTGGTCACCGAATCGTCGATAAGTTGGCTGTCCAGATTCAAAGCGTCGGTTTTTTTAAAGATGATCTTTCAATTTAAAAAAAAAGTTACAGGAATTTCGCAAAACGGAGACCAGATTTAGATTTCTGGTAAAATTTCGAGTTAAATGGGTCACTTTGGTAAGTTTCTAGGGTGGAAAAAAAAGTTATTAGCTTGGTCACCCAATCGTCGATAAGTTGGCTCAGCTTCAAAGCGTCGGGTTTTTTAAAGATGATCTTTCAATTTAAAAAAAGTTACCGGAATTTCGCAAATCGGAGACCAGATTTAGATTTCTGGTAAAATTTCGGGTTAAATGGGTCACTTTGGTAAGTTTCTAGGGTGGTAAAAGAAAGTTATAGGCTTGATCACCGAATCGTCGATAAGTTTGCTGTCCAGCTTCAAAGCGTCGGTTTTTTTAAAGATGATCTTTCAATTTAAAAAAAAGTTACAGGAATTTCGCAAAACGGAGACCAGATTTAGATTTCTGGTAAAATTTCGAGTTAAATGGGTCACTTTGGTAAGTTTCTAGGGTGGAAAAAGAAAGTTATAGGCTTGGTCACCGAATCGTCGATAAGTTGGCTGTCCAGCTTCAAAGCGTCGGTTTTTTTAAAGATGATCTTTCAATTTAAAAAAAAAGTTACAGGAATTTCACAAAACGGAGACCAGATTTAGATTTCTGCTAAAATTTCGGGTTAAATGGGTCACTTTGGTAAGTTTCTAATGGAAAAAAAAGTTATAGGCTTGGTCACCGAATCGTCGATAAAGTGGCTGTCCAGCGTCAAAGCGTCGGTTTTTTTAAAGATGATCTTTCAATTTAAAAAAAAGTTACCGGAATTTCGCAAATCGGAGACCAGATTTAGATTTCTGCTAAAATTTCGGGTTAAATGGGTCACTTTGGTAAGTTTCTAGGGTGGAAAAAAAAGTTATAGGCTTGGTCACCGAATCGTCGATAAGTTGGCTGTCCAGCTTCAAAGCGTCGGTTTTTTTAAAGATGATCTTTCAATTTAAAAAAAAGTTACAGGAATTTCGCAAAACGGAGACCAGATTTAGATTTCTGGTAAAATTTCGGGTTAAATGGGTCACTTTGGTAAGTTTCTAGGGTGGAAAAAGAAAGTTATAGGCTTGGTCACCGAATCGTCGATAAGTTGGCTGTCCAGCTTCAAAGCGTCGGTTTTTTTAAAGATGATCTTTCAATTTAAAAAAAAAAGTTACAGGAATTTCACAAAACGGAGACCAGATTTAGATTTCTGGTAAAATTTCGGGTTAAATGGGTCACTTTGGTAAGTTTCTAATTCTAAAAAAAAAAGTTATTGGCTTGGTCACCGAATCGTCGGTAAAGTGGCTGTCCAGCGTCAAAGCGTCGGTTTTTTTAAAATGGTCTTTCAATTTAAAAAAAAAGTTACCGGAATTTCGAAAATCGGAGACCAGATTTAGATTTCTGGTAAAATTTCGGGTTAAATGGGTCACTTTGGTAAGTTTCTAGGGTGGAAAAAGAAAGTTATAGGCTTGGTCACCGAATCGTCGATAAGTTGGCTGTCCAGCTTCAAAGCGTCGGTTTTTTTAAAGATTTTCTTTCAATTTAAAAAAAAAAGTTACAGGAATTTCACAAAACGGAGACCAGATTTAGATTTCTGCTAAAATTTCGGGTTAAATGGGTCACTTTGGTAAGTTTCTAAGGCTAAAAAAAAAGTTAATGGCTTGGTCACCGAATCGTCGATAAGTTGGCTGTCCAGCGTCAAAGCGTCGGTTTTTTTAAAATGATCTTTCAATTTAAAAAAAAGTTACCGGAATTTCGAAAATCGGAGACCAGATTTAGATTTCTGGTAAAATTTCGGGTTAACTGGTCACTTTGGTAAGTTTCTAGGGTGGAAAAAGAAAGTTATAGGCTTGGGCACCGAATCGTCGATAAGTTGGCTGTCCAGCTTCAAAGCGTCGGTTTTTTTAAAGATTTTCTTTCAATTTAAAAAAAAAAAAATTACAGGAATTTCACAAAACGGAGACCAGATTTAGATTTCTGCTAAAATTTCGGGTTAAATGGGTCACTTTGGTAAGTTTCTAAGGCTAAAAAAAAGTTAATGGCTTGGTCACCGAATCGTCGGTAAATTGGCTGTCCAGCGTCAAAGCGTCGGTTTTTTTAAAAATGATCTTTCAATTTTAAAAAAAAAGGTATAGGAATTTCGCAAAACGGAGACCAGATTTAGATTTCTGGTAAAATTTCGAGTTAAATGGGTCACTTTGGTAAGTTTCTAGGGTGAAAAAAAAAAGTTATTGGCTTGGTCACCCAATCGTCGATAAGTTGGCTCAGCTTCAAAGCGTCGGGTTTTTTAAAGATGATCTTTCAATTTAAAAAAAAAAAAGTTACCGGAATTTCGCAAATCGGAGACCAGATTTAGATTTCTGGTAAATTTCGGGTTAAATGGGTCACCTTGGTAAGTTTCTAGGGTGGAAAAAGAAAGTTATAGGCTTGGTCACCGAATCGTCGATAAGTTGGCTGTCCAGCTTCAAAGCGTCGGTTTTTTTAAAGATGATCTTTCAATTTAAAAAAAAAGTTACAGGAATTTCGCAAAACGGAGACCAGATTTAGATTTCTGGTAAAATTTCGAGTTAAATGGGTCACTTTGGTAAGTTTCTAGGGTGGAAAAAAAAAGTTATTAGGCTTGGTCACCCAATCGTCGATAAGTTGGCTGTCCAGCTTCAAAGCGTCGGGTTTTTTAAAGATGATCTTTCAATTTAAAAAAAAAGTTACCGGAATTTCGCAAATCGGAGACCAGATTTAGATTTCTGCTAAAATTTCGGGTTAAATGGGTCACTTTGGTAAGTTTCTAGGGTGGTAAAAGAAAGTTATAGGCTTGATCACCGAATCGTCGATAAGTTTGCTGTCCAGCTTCAAAGCGTCGGTTTTTTAAAGATGATCTTTCAATTTAAAAAAAAAGTTACAGGAATTTCGCAAAAACGGAGACCAGATTTAGATTTCTGGTAAAATTTCGGGTTAAATGGTCACTTTGGTAAGTTTCTAGGGTGGAAAAAAGAAAGTTATAGGCTTGGTCACCGAATCGTCGATAAGTTGGCTGTCCAGCTTCAAAGCGTCGGTTTTTTTAAAGATTTTCTTTCAATTTAAAAAAAAAAAAAAAAAAGTTACAGGAATTTCACAAAACGGAGACCAGATTTAGATTTCTGCTAAAATTTCGGGTTAAATGGGTCACTTTGGTAAGTTTCTAATTCTAAAAAAAGTTATGGCTTGGTCACCGAATCGTCGGTAAAGTGGCTGTCCAGCGTCAAAGCGTCGGTTTTTTTAAAAATGATCTTTCAATTTAAAAAAAAAAAGTTACAGAATTTCGCAAACGGAGACCAGATTTAGATTTCTGGTAAAATTTCGGGTTAAATGAGTCACTTTGGTAAGTTTCTAGGGTGGAAAAAGAAAGTTATAGGCTTGGTCACCGAATCGTCGATAAGTTGGCTGTCCAGCTTCAAAGCGTCGGTTTTTTTAAAGATGAACTTTCAATTTAAAAAAAAAAAAAAAATGTTACAGGAATTTCGCAAAACGGAGACCAGATTTAGATTTCTGGTAAAATTTCGAGTTAAATGGGTCACTTTGGTAAGTTTCTAGGGTGGAAAAAAAAGTTATAGGCTTGGTCACCGAATCGTCGATAAGTTGGCTGTCCAGCTTCAAAGCGTCGGTTTTTTTAAAGATGATCTTTCAATTTAAAAAAAATGTTACAGGAATTTCGCAAAACGGAGACCAGATTTAGATTTCTGGTAAAATTTCGGGTTAAATGGGTCACTTTGGTAAGTTTCTAAGGCTAAAAAAAAGTTATTGGCTTGGTCACCGAATCGTCGGTAAAGTGGCTGTCCAGCGTCAAAGCGTCGGTTTTTTAAAATGATCTTTCAATTTAAAAAAAAGTTACCGGAATTTCGAAAATCGGAGACCAGATTTAGATTTCTGGTAAAATTTCGGGTTAAATGGGTCACTTTGGTAAGTTTCTAGGGTGGAAAAGAAAGTTATAGGCTTGGTCACCGAATCGTCGATAAGTTGGCTGTCCAGCTTCAAAGCGTCGGTTTTTTTAAAGATGATCTTTCAATTTAAAAAAAAAAAAAAGTTACAGGAATTTCACAAAACGGAGACCAGATTTAGATTTCTGCTAAAATTTCGGGTTAAATGGGTCACTTTGGTAAGTTTCTAAGGCTAAAAAAAGTTATTGGCTTGGTCACCGAATCGTCGGTAAAGTGGCTGTCCAGCGTCAAAGCGTCGGTTTTTTTAAAAATGATCTTTCAATTTAAAAAAAGTTACAGGAATTTCGCAAAACGGAGACCAGATTTAGATTTCTGGTAAAATTTCGAGTTAAATGGGTCACTTTGGTAAGTTTCTAGGGTGGAAAAAGAAAGTTATAGGCTTGGTCACCGAATCGTCGATAAGTTGGCTGTCCAGCTTCAAAGCGTCGGTTTTTTTAAAGATGATCTTTAAATTTAAAAAAAAAAAAGTTACAGGAATTTCGCAAAACGGAGACCAGATTTAGATTTCTGGTAAAATTTCGGGTTAAATGGGTCACTTTGGTAAGTTTCTAAGGCTAAAAAAAAAAGTTATTGGCTTGGTCACCGAATCGTCGGTAAAGTGGCTGTCCAGCGTCAAAGCGTCGGTTTTTTAAAAATGATCTTTCAATTTAAAAAAAAAAAAAAGTACCGGAATTTCGAAAATCGGAGACCAGATTTAGATTTCTGGTAAAATTTCGGGTTAAATGGGTCACTTTGGTAAGTTTCTAGGGTGGAAAAAGAAAGTTATAGGCTTGGTCACCGAATCGTCGATAAGTTGGCTGTCCAGCATCAAAGCGTCGGTTTTTTTAAAGATTTTCTTTCAATTTAAAAAAAAAAAATTACAGGAATTTCACAAAACGGAGACCAGATTTAGATTTCTGCTAAAATTTCGGGTTAAATGGGTCACTTTGGTAAGTTTCTAAGGCTAAAAAAAAGTGATTGGCTTGGTCACCGAATCGTCGGTAAAGTGGCTGTCCAGCGTCAAAGCGTCGGTTTTTTTAAAAATGGTCTTTTAATTTAAAAAAAAAAGTTATAGGAATTTCGCAAAACGGAGACCAGATTTAGATTTCTGTTAAAATTTCGAGTTAAATGGGTCACTTTGGTAAGTTTCTAGGGTGAAAAAAAAAAGTTATTGGCTTGGTCACCCAATCGTCGATAAGTTGGCTCAGCTTCAAAGCGTCGGGTTTTTTAAAGATGATCTTTCAATTTAAAAAAAAGTTACCGGAATTTCGCAAATCGGAGACCAGATTTAGATTTCTGGTGAAATTTCGGGTTAAATGGGTCACCTTGGTAAGTTTCTAGGGTGGAAAAAGAAAGTTATAGGCTTGGTCACCGAATCGTCGATAAGTTGGCTGTCCAGATTCAAAGCATCGGTTTTTTTAAAGATGATCTTTCAATTTAAAAAAAAAAAAATTACAGGAATTTCGCAAAACGGAGACCAGATTTAGATTTCTGGTAAAATTTCGAGTTAAATGGGTCACTTTGGTAAGTTTCTAGGGTGGAAAAAAAAAGTTATTGGCTTGGTCACCCAATCGTCGATAAGTTGGCTCAGCTTCAAAGCGTCGGGTTTTTTAAAGATGATCTTTCAATTTAAAAAAAAGTTACCGGAATTTCGCAAATCGGAGACCAGATTTAGATTTCTGGTAAAATTTCGGGTTAAATGGGTCACTTTGGTAAGTTTCTAGGGTGGTAAAAAAAGTTATAGGCTTGATCACCGAATCGTCGATAAGTTTGCTGTCCAGCTTCAAAGCGTCGGTTTTTTTAAAGATGATCTTTCAATTTAAAAAAAAAAAAATACAGGAATTTCGCAAATCGGAGACCAGATTTAGATTTCTGGTAAAATTTCGGGTTAAATGTGTCACTTTGGTAAGTTTCTAGGGTGGAAAAAGAAAGTTATAGGCTTGGTCACCGAATCGTCGATAAGTTGGCTGTCCAGCTTCAAAGCGTCGGTTTTTTTAAAGATTTTCTTTCAATTTAAAAAAAAGTTACAGGAATTTCACAAAACGGAGACCAGATTTAGATTTCTGCTAAAATTTCGGGTTAAATGGGTCACTTTGGTAAGTTTCTAATTCTAAAAAAAAGTTATTGGCTTGGTCACCGAATCGTCGGTAAAGTGGCTGTCCAGCGTCAAAGCGTCGGTTTTTTTAAAAATGATCTTTCAATTTAAAAAAAAAGTTACCGGAATTTCGAAAATCGGAGACCAGATTTAGATTTCTGGTAAAATTTCGGGTTAAATGGGTCACTTTGGTAAGTTTCTAGGGTGGAAAAAGAAAGTTATAGGCTTGGTCACCGAATCGTCGATAAGTTGGCTGTCCAGCTTCAAAGCGTCGGTTTTTTTAAAGATGATCTTTCAATTTAAAAAAAAAAGTTACACGAATTTCACAAAACGGAGACCAGATTTAGATTTCTGGTAAAATTTCGGGTTAAATGGGTCACTTTGGTAAGTTTCTAAGGCTAAAAAAAAAAAGTTATAGGCTTGGTCACAGAATCGTCGATAAGTTGGCTGTCCAGCTTCAAAGCGTCGGTTTTTTTAAAGATGATCTTTCAATTTAAAAAAAAGTTACCGGAATTTCGAAAATCGGAGACCAGATTTAGATTTCTGGTAAAATTTCGAGTTAAATGGGTCACTTTGGTAAGTTTCTAGGGTGGAAAAAGAAAGTTATAGGCTTGGTCACCGAATCGTCGATAAGTTGGCTGTCCAGCTTCAAAGCGTCGGGTTTTTTAAAGATGATCTTTCAATTTAAAAAAAAAAAAAAGTTACATTAATTTCACATATCTGAGACCAGATTTAGATTTCTGCTAAAATTTCGGGTTAAATGGGTCACTTTGGTAAGTTTCTAAGGCTAAAAAAAAGTTAATGGCTTGGTCACCGAATCGTCGGTAAATTGGCTGTCCAGCGTCAAAGCGTCGGTTTTTTTAAAATGATCTTTCAATTTAAAAAAAAGTTATAGGAATTTCGCAAAACGGAGACCAGATTTAGATTTCTGGTAAAATTTCGAGTTAAATGGGTCAGTTTGGTAAGTTTCTAGGGTGAAAAAAAAGTTATTGGCTTGGTCACCCAATCGTCGATAAGTTGGCTCAGCTTCAAAGCGTCGGGTTTTTTAAAGATGATCTTTCAATTTAAAAAAAAAAGTTACCGGAATTTCGCAAATCGGAGACCAGATTTAGATTTCTGGTGAAATTTCGGGTTAAATGGGTCACCTTGGTAAGTTTCTAGGGAGGAAAAAGAAAGTTATAGGCTTGGTCACCGAATCGTCGATAAGTTGGCTGTCCAGATTCAAAGCATCGGTTTTTTTAAAGATGATCTTTCAATTTAAAAAAAAAAGTTACAGGAATTTCGCAAAACGGAGACCAGATTTAGATTTCTGGTAAAATTTCGAGTTAAATGGGTCACTTTGGTAAGTTTCTAGGGTGGAAAAAAAAGTTATTAGCTTGGTCACCCAATCGTCGATAAGTTGGCTCAGCTTCAAAGCGTCGGGTTTTTTAAAGATGATCTTTCAATTTAAAAAAAAAAGTTACCGGAATTTCGCAAATCGGAGACCAGATTTAGATTTCTGCTAAAATTTCGGGTTAAATGGGTCACTTTGGTAAGTTTCTAGGGTGGAAAAAGAAAGTTATAGGCTTGATCACCGAATCGTCGAAAAGTTTGCTGTCCAGCTTCAAAGCGTCGGTTTTTTTAAAGATGATCTTTCAATTTAAAAAAAAGTTACAGGAATTTCGCAAATCGGAGACCAGATTTAGATTTCTGGTAAAATTTCGGGTTAAATGTGTCACTTTGGTAAGTTTCTAGGTTGGAAAAAGAAAGTTATAGGCTTGGTCACCGAATCGTCGATAAGTTGGCTGTCCAGCTTCAAAGCGTCGGTTTTTTAAAGATTTTCTTTCAATTTAAAAAAAAAAAAGTTACAGGAATTTCACAAAACGGAGACCAGATTTAGATTTCTGCTAAAATTTCGGGTTAAATGGGTCACTTTGGTAAGTTTCTAATTCTAAAAAAAAGTTAATGGCTTGGTCACCGAATCGTCGGTAAAGTGGCTGTCCAGCGTCAAAGCGTCGGTTTTTTTAAAAATGATCTTTCAATTTAAAAAAGTTACAGAAATTTCGCAGAACGGAGACCAGATTTAGATTTCTGCTAAAATTTCGGGTTAAATGAGTCACTTTGGTAAGTTTCTAGGGTGGAAAAAGAAAGTTATAGGCTTGGTCACCGAATCGTCTATAAGTTGGCTGTCCAGCTTCAAAGCGTCGGTTTTTTTAAAGATGAACTTTCAATTTAAAAAAAAATGTTACAGGAATTTCGCAAAACGGAGACCAGATTTAGATTTCTGGTACAATTTTGAGTTAAATGGGTCACTTTGGTAAGTTTCTAGGGTGGAAAAAGAAAGTTATAGGCTTGGTCACCGAATCGTCTATAAGTTGGCTGTCCAGCTTCAAAGCGTCGTTTTTTTAAAGATGAACTTTCAATTTAAAAAAAAATGTTACAGGAATTTCGCAAAACGGAGACCAGATTTAGATTTCTGGTGAAATTTCGGGTTAAATGGGTCACTTTGGTAAGTTTCTAAGGCTAAAAAAAGTTATTGGCTTGGTCACCGCATCGTCGGTAAAGTGGCTGTCCAGCGTCAAAGCGTCGGTTTTTTTAAAAATGATCTTTCAATTTAAAAAAAAGTTACCGGAATTTCGAAAATCGGAGACCAGATTTAGATTTCTGGTAAACTTTCGGGTTAAATGGGTCACTTTGGTAAGTTTCTAGGGTGGAAATAGAAAGTTATAGGCTTCGTCACCGAATCGTCGATAAGTTGGCTGTCCAGCTTCAAAGCGTCGGTTTTTTTAAAGATGATCTTTCAATTTAAAAAAAAAAGTTACAGGAATTTCACAAAACGGAGACCAGATTTAGATTTCTGCTAAAATTTCGAGTTAAATGGGTCACTTTGGTAAGTTTCTAAGGCTAAAAAAAAAAGTTATTGGCTTGGTCACCGAATCGTCGGTAAAGTGGCTGTCCAGCGTCAAAGCGTCGGTTTTTTTAAAAATGATCTTTCAATTTTAAAAAAAAAGTTGTAGGAATTTCGCAAAACGGAGACCAGATTTAGATTTCTGGTAAAATTTCGAGTTAAATGAGTCACTTTGGTAAGTTTCTAGGGTGGAAAAAAAAGTTATAGGCTTGGTCACCGAATCGTCTATAAGTTGGCTGTCCAGCTTCAAAGCGTCGGTTTTTTTAAAGATGAACTTTCAATTAAAAAAAAAAATGTTACAGGAATTTCGCAAAACGGAGACCAGATTTAGATTTCTGGTGAAATTTCGGGTTAAATGGGTCACTTTGTTAAGTTTCTAAGGCTAAAAAAAAAAGTTATTGGCTTGGTCACCGCATCGTCGGTAAAGTGGCTGTCCAGCGTCAAAGCGTCGGTTTTTTTAAAAATGATCTTTCAATTTAAAAAAAAAAAGTTACCGGAATTTCGAAAATCGGAGACCAGATTTAGATTTCTGGTAAAATTTCGGGTTAAATGGGTCACTTTGGTAAGTTTCTAGGGTGGAAAAAGAAAGTTATAGGCTTGGTCACCGAATCGTCGATAAGTTGGCTGTCCAGCTTCAAAGCGTCGGTTTTTTTAAAGATTTTCTTTCAATTTAAAAAAAAAAAAGTTACAGGAATTTCACAAAACGGAGACCAGATTTAGATTTCTGCTAAAATTTCGGGTTAAATGGGTCACTTTGGTAAGTTTCTAAGGCTAAAAAAAAAGTTAATGGCTTGGTCACCGAATCGTCGGTAAATTGGCTGTCCAGCGTCAAAGCGTCGGTTTTTTTAAAAATGATATTTCAATTTAAAAAAAAAAAAGTTATAGGAATTTCGCAAAACTGAGACCAGATTTAGATTTCTGGTAAAATTTCGAGTTAAATGGGTCACTTTGGTAAGTTTCTAGGGTGAAAAAAAAAAGTTATTGGCTTGGTCACCCAATCGTCGATAAGTTGGCTCAGCTTCAAAGCGTCGGGTTTTTTAAAGATGATCTTTCAATTTAAAAAAAAAGTTACCGGAATTTCGCAAATCGGAGACCAGATTTAGATTTCTGGTGAAATTTCGGGTTAAATGGGTCACCTTGGTAAGTTTCTAGGGTGGAAAAAGAAAGTTATAGGCTTGGTCACCGAATCGTCGATAAGTTGGCAGTCCAGATTCAAAGCATCGGTTTTTTTAAAGATGATCTTTCAATTTAAAAAAAAAAGTTACAGGAATTTCGCAAAACGGAGACCAGATTTAGATTTCTGGTAAAATTTCGAGTTAAATGGGTCACTTTGGTAAGTTTCTAGGGTGGAAAAAAAAAAAGTTATTAGCTTGGTCACCCAATCGTCGATAAGTTGGCTCAGCTTCAAAGCGTCGGGTTTTTTAAAGATAATCTTTTAATTTAAAAAAAAAAAAAATGTTACCGGAATTTCGCAAATCGGAGACCAGATTTAGATTTCTGGTAAAATTTCGGGTTAAATGTGTCACTTTGGTAAGTTTCTAGGGTGGTAAAAGAAAGTTATAGGCTTGATCACCGAATCGTCGATAAGTTTGCTGTCCAGCTTCAAAGCGTCGGTTTTTTTAAAGATGATCTTTCAATTTAAAAAAAAAAAGATGTTATAGGAATTTCGCAAATCGGAGACCAGATTTAGATTTCTGGTAAAATTTCGGGTTAAATGGGTCACTTTGGTAAGTTTCTAGGGTGGAAAAAGAAAGTTATAGGCTTGGTCACCGAATCGTCGATAAGTTGGCTGTCCAGCTTCAAAGCGTCGGTTTTTTTAAAGATGATCTTTCAATTTAAAAAAAAAGTTACAGGAATTTCACAAAACGGAGACCAGATTTAGATTTCTGCTAAAATTTCGGGTTAAATGGGTCACTTTGGTAAGTTTCTAATTGGAAAAAAAAAGTTATTGGCTTGGTCACCGAATCGTCGGTAAAGTGGCTGTCCAGCGTCAAAGCGTCGGTTTTTTTAAAGATGATCTTTCAATTTAAAAAAAAGTTACCGGAATTTCGCAAATCGGAGACCAGATTTAGATTTCTGCTAAAATTTCGGGTTAAATGGGTCACTTTGGTAAGTTTCTAGGGTGGTAAAAGAAAGTTATAGGCTTGATCACCGAATCGTCGATAAGTTTGCTGTCCAGCTTCAAAGCGTCGGTTTTTTTAAAGATGATCTTTCAATTTAAAAAAAAAGTTACAGGAATTTCGCAAAACGGAGACCAGATTTAGATTTCTGGTAAAATTTCGGGTTAAATGTGTCACTTTGGTAAGTTTCTAGGGTGGAAAAAGAAAGTTATAGGCTTGGTCACCGAATCGTCGATAAGTTGGCTGTCCAGCTTCAAAGCGTCGGTTTTTTTAAAGATTTTCTTTCAATTTAAAAAAAAAGTTACAGGAATTTCACAAAACGGAGACCAGATTTAGATTTCTGCTAAAATTTCGGGTTAAATGGGTCACTTTGGTAAGTTTCTAATTCTAAAAAAAAAGTTATTGGCTTGGTCACCGCATCGTCGGTAAAGTGGCTGTCCAGCGTCAAAGCGTCGGTTTTTTTAAAAATGATCTTTCAATTTAAAAAAAAAAAAAAAAAATTACCGGAATTTCGAAAATCGGAGACCAGATTTAGATTTCTGGTAAAATTTCGGGTTAAATGGGTCACTTTGGTAAGTTTCTAGGGTGGAAAAAGAAAGTTATAGGCTTGGTCACCGAATCGTCGATAAGTTGGCTGTCCAGCTTCAAAGCGTCGGTTTTTTTAAAGATTTTCTTTCAATTTAAAAAAAAAAGTTACAGGAATTTCACAAAACGGAGACCAGATTTAGATTTCTGGTAAAATTTCGGGTTAAATGGGTCACTTTGGTAAGTTTCTAAGGCTAAAAAAAAAGTTAATGGCTTGGTCACCCAATCGTCGATAAGTTGGCTCAGCTTCAAAGCGTCGGGTTTTTTAAAGATGATCTTTCAATTTAAAAAAAAAAAAAGTTACCGGAATTTCACAAATCGGAGACCAGATTTAGATTTCTGGTAAAATTTCGGGTTAAATTGGTCACTTTGGTAAGTTTCTAGGGTGGAAAAAGAAAGTTATAGGCTTGATCACCAAATCGTCGATAAGTTGGCTGTCCAGCTTCAAAGCGTCGGTTTTTTTAAAGATGATCTTTCAATTTAAAAAAAAAAGTTACAGGAATTTCGCAAACGGAGACCAGATTTAGATTTCTGCTAAAATTTCGGGTTAAATGGGTCACTTTGGTAAGTTTCTAAGGCTAAAAAAAAAAGTTATTGGCTTGGTCACCGAATCGTCGGTAATGTGGCTGTCCAGCGTCAAAGCGTCGGTTTTTTTAAAGATGATCTTTCAATTTAAAAAAAAAGGTTACAGGAATTTCGCAAAACGGAGACCAGATTTAGATTTCTGGTAAAATTTCGAGTTAAATGAGTCACTTTGGTAAGTTTCTAAGGGTGGAAAAAGAAAGTTATAGGCTTGGTCACCGAATCGTCGATAAGTTGGCTGTCCAGCTTCAAAGCGTCGGTTTTTTTAAAGATTTTCTTTCAATTTAAAAAAAAAAAAAAGTTACAGGAATTTCACAAAACGGAGACCAGATTTAGATTTCTGCTAAAATTTCGGGTTAAATGGGTCACTTTGGTAAGTTTCTAAGGCTAAAAAAAAAGTTAATGGCTTGGTCACCGAATCGTCGGTAAATTGGCTGTCCAGCGTCAAAGCGTCGGTTTTTTTAAAAATGATCTTTCAATTTAAAAAAAAAAAAAAAAGTTATAGGAATTTCGCAAAACTGAGACCAGATTTAGATTTCTGGTAAAATTTCGAGTTAAATGGGTCACTTTGGTAAGTTTCTAGGGTGAAAAAAGTTATTGGCTTGGTCACCCAATCGTCGATAAGTTGGCTCAGCTTCAAAGCGTCGGGTTTTTTAAAGATGATCTTTCAATTTAAAAAAAAAAAAAGTTACCGGAATTTCGCAAATCGGAGACCAGATTTAGATTTCTGGTGAAATTTCGGGTTAAATGGGTCACCTTGGTAAGTTTCTAGGGAGGAAAAAGAAAGTTATAGGCTTGGTCACCGAATCGTCGATAAGTTGGCTGTCCAGATTCAAAGCATCGGTTTTTTTAAAGATGATCTTTCAATTTAAAAAAAAAAGTTACAGGAATTTCGCAAAACGGAGACCAGATTTAGATTTCTGGTAAAATTTCGAGTTAAATGGGTCACTTTGGTAAGTTTCTAGGGTGGAAAAAAAAGTTATTAGCTTGGTCACCCAATCGTCGATAAGTTGGCTCAGCTTCAAAGCGTCGGGTTTTTTAAAGATGATCTTTCAATTTAAAAAAAAGTTACAGGAATTTCGCAAAACGGAGACCAGATTTAGATTTCTGCTAAAATTTCGGGTTAAATGGGTCACTTTGGTAAGTTTCTAGGGTGGTAAAAGAAAGTTATAGGCTTGATCACCGAATCGTCGAAAAGTTTGCTGTCCAGCTTCAAAGCGTCGGTTTTTTTAAAGATGATCTTTCAATTTAAAAAAAAAAAAAAAGTTACAGGAATTTCGCAAATCGGAGACCAGATTTAGATTTCTGGTAAAATTTCGGGTTAAATGTGTCACTTTGGTAAGTTTCTAGGTTGGAAAAAGAAAGTTATAGGCTTGGTCACCGAATCGTCGATAAGTTGGCTGTCCAGCTTCAAAGCGTCGGTTTTTTAAAGATTTTCTTTCAATTTAAAAAAAAGTTACAGGAATTTCACAAAACGGAGACCAGATTTAGATTTCTGCTAAAATTTCGGGTTAAATGGGTCACTTTGGTAAGTTTCTAATTCTAAAAAAAAAAGTTAATGGCTTGGTCACCGAATCGTCGGTAAAGTGGCTGTCCAGCGTCAAAGCGTCGGTTTTTTTAAAAATGATCTTTCAATTTAAAAAAAAAGTTACAGAAATTTCGCAGAACGGAGACCAGATTTAGATTTCTGCTAAAATTTCGGGTTAAATGAGTCACTTTGGTAAGTTTCTAGGGTGGAAAAAGAAAGTTATAGGCTTGGTCACCGAATCGTCTATAAGTTGGCTGTCCAGCTTCAAAGCGTCGGTTTTTTTAAAGATGAACTTTCAATTTAAAAAAAATGTTACAGGAATTTCGCAAAACGGAGACCAGATTTAGATTTCTGGTACAATTTTGAGTTAAATGGGTCACTTTGGTAAGTTTCTAGGGTGGAAAAAGAAAGTTATAGGCTTGGTCACCGAATCGTCTATAAGTTGGCTGTCCAGCTTCAAAGCGTCGTTTTTTTAAAGATGAACTTTCAATTTAAAAAAAATGTTACAGGAATTTCGCAAAACGGAGACCAGATTTAGATTTCTGGTGAAATTTCGGGTTAAATGGGTCACTTTGGTAAGTTTCTAAGGCTAAAAAAAAAAAGTTATTGGCTTGGTCACCGCATCGTCGGTAAAGTGGCTGTCCAGCGTCAAAGCGTCGGTTTTTTAAAAATGATCTTTCAATTTAAAAAAAAAGTTACCGGAATTTCGAAAATCGGAGACCAGATTTAGATTTCTGGTAAACTTTCGGGTTAAATGGGTCACTTTGGTAAGTTTCTAGGGTGGAAAAAGAAAGTTATAGGCTTGATCACTGAATCGTCGATAAGTTGGCTGTCCAGCTTCAAAGCGTCGGTTTTTTTAAAGATGATCTTTCAATTTAAAAAAAAAGTTAGAGGAATTTCACAAAACGGAGACCAGATTTAGATTTCTGCTAAAATTTCGAGTTAAATGGGTCTTTTTGGTAAGTTTCTAAGGCTAAAAAAAAAAGTTATTGGCTTGGTCACCGAATCGTCGGTAAAGTGGCTGTCCAGCGTCAAAGCGTCGGTTTTTTTAAAAATGATCTTTCAATTTTAAAAAAAAGTTGTAGGAATTTCGCAAAACGGAGACCAGATTTAGATTTCTGGTAAAATTTCGAGTTAAATGAGTCACTTTGGTAAGTTTCTAGGGTGGAAAAAGAAAGTTATAGGCTTGGTCACCGAATCGTCTATAAGTTGGCTGTCCAGCTTCAAAGCGTCGGTTTTTTTAAAGATGAACTTTCAATTAAAAAAAAATGTTACAGGAATTTCGCAAAACGGAGACCAGATTTAGATTTCTGGTGAAATTTCGGGTTAAATGGGTCACTTTGTTAAGTTTCTAAGGCTAAAAAAAAAAAAATTATTGGCTTGGTCACCGCATCGTCGGTAAAGTGGCTGTCCAGCGTCAAAGCGTCGGTTTTTTTAAAAATGATCTTTCAATTTAAAAAAGTTACCGGAATTTCGAAAAACGGAGACCAGATTTAGATTTCTGGTAAAATTTCGGGTTAAATGGGTCACTTTGGTAAGTTTCTAGTGTGGAAAAAGAAAGTTATAGGCTTGGTCACCGAATCGTCGATAAGTTGGCTGTCCAGCTTCAAAGCGTCGGTTTTTTTAAAGATTTTCTTTCAATTTAAAAAAAAAAAAAAAAAAAAAAGTTACAGGAATTTCACAAAACGGAGACCAGATTTAGATTTCTGCTAAAATTTCGGGTTAAATGGGTCACTTTGGTAAGTTTCTAAGGCTAAAAAAGTTAATGGCTTGGTCACCGAATCGTCGGTAAATTGGCTGTCCAGCGTCAAAGCGTCGGTTTTTTTAAAAATGATCTTTCAATTTAAAAAAAAAAAAAGTTATAGGAATTTCGCAAAACTGAGACCAGATTTAGATTTCTGGTAAAATTTCGAGTTAAATGGGTCACTTTGGTAAGTTTCTAGGGTGAAAAAAAAAAAGTTATTGGCTTGGTCACCCAATCGTCGATAAGTTGGCTCAGCTTCAAAGCGTCGGGTTTTTTAAAGATGATCTTTCAATTTAAAAAAAAGTTACCGGAATTTCGCAAATCGGAGACCAGATTTAGATTTCTGGTGAAATTTCGGGTTAAATGGGTCACCTTGGTAAGTTTCTAGGGTGGAAAAAGAAAGTTATAGGCTTGGTCACCGAATCGTCGATAAGTTGGCAGTCCAGATTCAAAGCATCGGTTTTTTTAAAGATGATCTTTCAATTTAAAAAAAAAAGTTACAGGAATTTCGCAAAACGGAGACCAGATTTAGATTTCTGGTAAAATTTCGAGTTAAATGGGTCACTTTGGTAAGTTTCTAGGGTGGAAAAAAAAGTTATTAGCTTGGTCACCCAATCGTCGATAAGTTGGCTCAGCTTCAAAGCGTCGGGTTTTTTAAAGATAATCTTTTAATTTAAAAAAAAAGTTACCGGAATTTCGCAAATCGGAGACCAGATTTAGATTTCTGGTAAAATTTCGGGTTAAATGGGTCACTTTGGTAAGTTTCTAGGGTGGTAAAAGAAAGTTATAGGCTTGATCACCGAATCGTCGATAAGTTTGCTGTCCAGCTTCAAAGCGTCGGTTTTTTTAAAGATGATCTTTCAATTTAAAAAAAAGTTATAGGAATTTCGCAAAACGGAGACCAGATTTAGATTTCTGGTAAAATTTCGGGTTAAATGGTCACTTTGGTAAGTTTCTAGGGTGGAAAAAGAAAGTTATAGGCTTGGTCACCGAATCGTCGATAAGTTGGCTGTCCAGCTTCAAAGCGTCGGTTTTTTTAAATGATTTTCAATTTAAAAAAAAAAAAAAGTTACAGGAATTTCACAAAACGGAGACCAGATTTAGATTTCTGCTAAAATTTCGGGTTAAATGGGTCACTTTGGTAAGTTTCTAATTCTAAAAAAAAAGTTAATGGCTTGGTCACCGAATCGTCGGTAAAGTGGCTGTCCAGCGTCAAAGCGTCGGTTTTTTTAAAGATGATCTTTCAATTTAAAAAAAAAGTTACCGGAATTTCGCAAATCGGAGACCAGATTTAGATTTCTGCTAAAATTTCGGGTTAAATGGGTCACTTTGGTAAGTTTCTAGGGTGGTAAAAGAAAGTTATAGGCTTGATCACCGAATCGTCGATAAGTTTGCTGTCCAGCTTCAAAGCGTCGGTTTTTTTAAAGATGATCTTTCAATTTAAAAAAAAAAGTTACAGGAATTTCGCAAATCGGAGACCAGATTTAGATTTCTGGTAAAATTTCGGGTTAAATGTGTCACTTTGGTAAGTTTCTAGGGTGGAAAAAGAAAGTTATAGGCTTGGTCACCGAATCGTCGATAAGTTGGCTGTCCAGCTTCAAAGCGTCGGTTTTTTTTAAAGATTTTCTTTCAATTTAAAAAAAAAAAAAAAAGTTACAGGAATTTCACAAAACGGAGACCAGATTTAGATTTCTGCTAAAATTTCGGGTTAAATGGGTCACTTTGGTAAGTTTCTAATTCTAAAAAAAAAAAAGTTAATGGCTTGGTCACCGAATCGTCGGTAAAGTGGCTGTCCAGCGTCAAAGCGTCGGTTTTTTTAAAAATGATCTTTCAATTTAAAAAAAAAGTTACAGAAATTTCGCAAAACGGAGACCAGATTTAGATTTCTGCTAAAATTTCGGGTTAAATGAGTCACTTTGGTAAGTTTCTAGGGTGGAAAAAGAAAGTTATAGGCTTGGTCACCGAATCGTCTATAAGTTGGCTGTCCAGCTTCAAAGCGTCGGTTTTTTTAAAGATGAACTTTCAATTTAAAAAAAAATGTTACAGGAATTTCGCAAAACGGAGACCAGATTTAGATTTCTGGTACAATTTTGAGTTAAATGGGTCACTTTGGTAAGTTTCTAGGGTGGAAAAAGAAAGTTATAGGCTTGGTCATCGAATCGTCTATAAGTTGGCTGTCCAGCTTCAAAGCGTCGGTTTTTTAAAGATGAACTTTCAATTTAAAAAAATGTTACAGGAATTTCGCAAAACGGAGACCAGATTTAGATTTCTGGTGAAATTTCGGGTTAAATGGGTCACTTTGGTAAGTTTCTAAGGCTAAAAAAAAAAGTTATTGGCTTGGTCACCGCATCGTCGGTAAAGTGGCTGTCCAGCGTCAAAGCGTCGGTTTTTTTAAAAATGATCTTTCAATTTAAAAAAAAGTTACCGGAATTTCGAAAATCGGAGACCAGATTTAGATTTCTGGTAAACTTTCGGGTTAAATGGGTCACTTTGGTAAGTTTCTAGGGTGGAAATAGAAAGTTATAGGCTTCGTCACCGAATCGTCGATAAGTTGGCTGTCCAGCTTCAAAGCGTCGGTTTTTTTAAAGATGATCTTTCAATTTAAAAAAAAAAGTTACAGGAATTTCACAAAACGGAGACCAGATTTAGATTTCTGCTAAAATTTCGAGTTAAATGGGTCACTTTGGTAAGTTTCTAAGGCTAAAAAAAAGTTATTGGCTTGGTCACCGAATCGTCGGTAAAGTGGCTGTCCAGCGTCAAAGCGTCGGTTTTTTTAAAAATGATCTTTCAATTTTAAAAAAAAAGTTGTAGGAATTTCGCAAAACGGAGACCAGATTTAGATTTCTGGTAAAATTTCGAGTTAAATGAGTCACTTTGGTAAGTTTCTAGGGTGGAAAAAAAAGTTATAGGCTTGGTCACCGAATCGTCTATAAGTTGGCTGTCCAGCTTCAAAGCGTCGGTTTTTTTAAAGATGAACTTTCAATTAAAAAAAAAAAAAAGTTACAGGAATTTCGCAAAACGGAGACCAGATTTAGATTTCTGGTGAAATTTCGGGTTAAATGGGTCACTTTGTTAAGTTTCTAAGGCTAAAAAAAAAGTTATTGGCTTGGTCACCGCATCGTCGGTAAAGTGGCTGTCCAGCGTCAAAGCGTCGGTTTTTTTAAAAATGATCTTTCAATTTAAAAAAAAGTTACCGGAATTTACAAAATCGGAGACCAGATTTAGATTTCTGGTAAAATTTCGGGTTAAATGGGTCACTTTGGTAAGTTTCTAGGGTGGAAAAATAAAGTTATAGGCTTGGTCACCGAATCGTCGATAAGTTGGCTGTCCAGCTTCAAAGCGTCGGTTTTTTTAAAGATTTTCTTTCAATTTAAAAAAAAAAAAGTTACAGGAATTTCACAAAACGGAGACCAGATTTAGATTTCTGGTAAAATTTCGGGTTAAATGGGTCACTTTGGTAAGTTTCTAAGGCTAAAAAAAAAAGTTAATGGCTTGGTCACCCAATCGTCGATAAGTTGGCTCAGCTTCAAAGCGTCGGGTTTTTTAAAGATGATCTTTCAATTTAAAAAAAAAGTTACCGGAATTTCACAAATCGGAGACCAGATTTAGATTTCTGGTAAATTTCGGGTTAAATGGTTCACCTTTGGTAAGTTTCTAGGGTGGAAAAAGAAAGTTATAGGCTTGATCACCAAATCGTCGATAAGTTGGCTGTCCAGCTTCAAAGCGTCGGTTTTTAAAGATGATCTTTCAATTTAAAAAAAAGTTACAGGAATTTCGCAAAACGGAGACCAGATTTAGATTTCTGCTAAAATTTCGGGTTAAATGGGTCACTTTGGTAAGTTTCTAAGGCTAAAAAAAGTTATTGGCTTGGTCACCGAATCGTCGGTAAAGTGGCTGTCCAGCGTCAAAGCGTCGGTTTTTTAAAGATGAACTTTCAATTTAAAAAAAAAGTTACAGGAATTTCGCAAAACGGAGACCAGATTTAGATTTCTGGTAAAATTTCGAGTTAAATGAGTCACTTTGGTAAGTTTCTAGGGTGGAAAAAGAAAGTTATAGGCTTGGTCACCGAATCGTCGATAAGTTGGCTGTCCAGCTTCAAAGCGTCGGTTTTTTTTTAAAGATTTTCTTTCAATTTAAAAAAAAAGTTACAGGAATTTCACAAAACGGAGACCAGATTTAGATTTCTGCTAAAATTTCGGGTTAAATGGGTCACTTTGGTAAGTTTCTAAGGGTAAAAAAAAAGTTAAAGGATTGGTCACCGAATCGTCGGTAAATTGGCTGTCCAGCGTCAAAGCGTCGGTTTTTTTAAAATGATCTTTCAATTTAAAAAAGTTATAGGAATTTCACAAAACGGAGACCAGATTTAGATTTCTGGTAAAATTTCGAGTTAAATGGGTCACTTTGGTAAGTTTCTAGGGTGAAAAAAGAAAGTTATTGGCTTGGTCACCCAATCGTCGATAAGTTGGCTCAGCTTCAAAGCGTCGGGTTTTTTAAAGATGATCTTTCAATTTAAAAAAAAAAATGTTACCGGAATTTCGCAAATCGGAGACCAGATTTAGATTTCTGGTGAAATTTCGGGTTAAATGGGTCACCTTGGTAAGTTTCTAGGGTGGAAAAAAAGTTATAGGCTTGGTCACCGAATCGTCGATAAGTTGGCTGTCCAGCTTCAAAGCGTCGGTTTTTTTAAAGATGATCTTTCAATTTAAAAAAGTTACAGGAATTTCGCAAAACGGAGACCAGATTTAGATTTCTGGTAAAATTTCGTGTTAAATGGGTCACTTTGGTAAGTTTCTAGGGTGGAAAAAAAAAGTTATTAGCTTGGTCACCCAATCGTCGATAAGTTGGCTCAGCTTCAAAGCGTCGGGTTTTTTAAAGATGATCTTTCAATTTAAAAAAAAAGTTACCGGAATTTCGCAAATCGGAGACCAGATTTAGATTTCTGCTAAAATTTCGGGTTAAATGGGTCACTTTGGTAAGTTTCTAGGGTGGTAAAAGAAAAGTTATAGGCTTGATCACCGAATCGTCGATAAGTTTGCTGTCCAGCTTCAAAGCGTCGGTTTTTTTAAAGATGATCTTTCAATTTAAAAAAAAAAGTTAAAGGAATTTCGAAAAACGGAGACCAGATTTAGATTTCTGGTAAAATTTCGTTAAATGGGTCACTTTGGTAAGTTTCTAGGGTGGAAAAAGAAAGTTATAGGCTTGGTCACCGAATCGTCGATAAGTTGGCTGTCCAGCTTCAAAGCGTCGGTTTTTTTAAAGATGATCTTTCAATTTAAAAAAAATGTTACAGGAATTTCGCAAAACGGAGACCAGATTTAGATTTCTGGTAAAATTTCGGGTTAAATGGGTCACTTTGGTAAGTTTCTAAGGCTAAAAAAAAAGTTATTGGCTTGGTCACCGAATCGTCGGTAAAGTGGCTGTCCAGCGTCAAAGCGTCGGTTTTTTTAAAATGATCTTTCAATTTAAAAAAAAGTTACAGGAATTTCGAAAACGGAGACCAGATTTAGATTTCTGGTAAAAGTTCGGGTTAAATGGGTCACTTTGGTAAGTTTCTAGGGTGGAAAAAGAAAGTTATAGGCTTGGTCACCGAATCGTCGATAAGTTGGCTGTCCAGCTTCAAAGCGTCGGTTTTTTTAAAGATGATCTTTCAATTTAAAAAAAAAAATGTTACAGGAATTTCACAAAACGGAGACCAGATTTAGATTTCTGGTAAAATTTCGAGTTAAATGGGTCACTTTGGTAAGTTTCTAAGGCTAAAAAAAAAAGTTATTGGCTTGGTCACCCAATCGTCGATAAGTTGGCTCAGCTTCAAAGCGTCGGGTTTTTTAAAGATGATCTTTCAATTTAAAAAAAAGTTACCGGAATTTCAAAATCGGAGACCAGATTTAGATTTCTGGTAAAATTTCGGGTTAAATGGGTCACTTTGGTAAGTTTCTAGGGTGGAAAAAGAAAGTTATAGGCTTGGTCACCGAATCGTCGATAAGTTGGCTGTCCAGCTTCAAAGCGTCGGTTTTTTTAAAGATGATCTTTCAATTTAAAAAAAAAAGTTACAGGAATTTCGCAAAACGGAGACCAGATTTAGATTTCTGCTAAAATTTCGGGTTAAATGGGTCACTTTGGTAAGTTTCTAAGGCTAAAAAAAGTTATTGGCTTGGTCACCGAATCGTCGGTAAAGTGGCTGTCCAGCGTCAAAGCGTCGGTTTTTTTTAAGATGATCTTTCAATTTAAAAAAAAAGTTACAGGAATTTCGCAAAACGGAGACCAGATTTAGATTTCTGGTAAAATTTCGGGTTAAATGGGTCACTTTGGTAAGTTTCTAGGGTGGAAAAAGAAAAAGTTATAGGCTTGGTCACCGAATCGTCGATAAGTTGGCTGTCCAGCTTCAAAGCGTCGGTTTTTTTAAAGATTTTCTTTCAATTTAAAAAAAAAAGTTACAGGAATTTCACAAAACGGAGACCAGATTTAGATTTCTGCTAAAATTTCGGGTTAAATGGGTCACTTTGGTAAGTTTCTAAGGCTAAAAAAAAGTTAATGGCTTGGTCACCGAATCGTCGGTAAATTGGCTGTCCAGCGTCAAAGCGTCGGTTTTTTTTAAAAATGATCTTTCAATTTAAAAAAAAAAATTATAAGAATTTCGCAAAACTGAGACCAGATTTAGATTTCTGGTAAAATTTCGAGTTAAATGGGTCACTTTGGTAAGTTTCTAGGGTGAAAAAAAGTTATTGGCTTGGTCACCCAATCGTCGATAAGTTGGCTCAGCTTCAAAGCGTCGGGTTTTTTAAAGATGATCTTTCAATTTAAAAAAAAGTTACCGGAATTTCGCAAATCGGAGACCAGATTTAGATTTCTGGTGAAATTTCGGGTTAAATGGGTCACCTTGGTAAGTTTCTAGGGTGGAAAAAGAAAGTTATAGGCTTGGTCACCGAATCGTCGATAAGTTGGCTGTCCAGATTCAAAGCATCGGTTTTTTTAAAGATGATCTTTCAATTTAAAAAAAAGTTACAGGAATTTCGCAAAACGGAGACCAGATTTAGATTTCTGGTAAAATTTCGAGTTAAATGGGTCACTTTGGTAAGTTTCTAGGGTGGAAAAAAAAGTTATTAGCTTGGTCACCCAATCGTCGATAAGTTGGCTCAGCTTCAAAGCGTCGGGTTTTTTAAAGATGATCTTTCAATTTAAAAAAAAAGTTACCGGAATTTCGCAAATCGGAGACCAGATTTAGATTTCTGGTAAAATTTCGGGTTAAATGGGTCACTTTGGTAAGTTTCTAGGGTGGTAAAAGAAAGTTATAGGCTTGATCACCGAATCGTCGATAAGTTTGCTGTCCAGCTTCAAAGCGTCGGTTTTTTTAAAGATGATCTTTCAATTTAAAAAAAAGTTACAGGAATTTCGCAAATCGGAGACCAGATTTAGATTTCTGGTAAAATTTCGGGTTAAATGTGTCACTTTGGTAAGTTTCTAGGGTGGAAAAAGAAAGTTATAGGCTTGGTCACCGAATCGTCGATAAGTTGGCTGTCCAGCTTCAAAGCGTCGGTTTTTTTAAAGATTTTCTTTCAATTTAAAAAAAAAAAAAAGTTACACGAATTTCACAAAACGAAGACCAGATTTAGATTTCTGCTAAAATTTTGGGTTAAATGGGTCACTTTGGTAAGTTTCTA
This sequence comes from Trichonephila clavipes, assembly GCA_019973935.1. Lineage (NCBI taxonomy): Eukaryota > Metazoa > Arthropoda > Arachnida > Araneae > Nephilidae > Trichonephila > Trichonephila clavipes. The sequence continues at coordinate 788 of BMAU01021299.1, read as the reverse complement.
AATCTAAAAAAAAAGTTAATGGCTTGGTCACCGAATCGTCGGTAAAGTGGCTGTCCAGCGTCAAAGCGTCGGTTTTTTAAAAATGATCTTTCAATTTAAAAAGTTACAGAAATTTCGCAGAACGGAGACCAGATTTAGATTTCTGCTAAAATTTCGGGTTAAATGAGTCACTTTGGTAAGTTTCTAGGGTGGAAAAAGAAAGTTATAGGCTTGGTCACCGAATCGTCGATAAGTTGGCTGTCCAGCTTCAAAGCGTCGGTTTTTTTAAAGATGAACTCTTCAATTTAAAAAAAAAAAATGTTACAGGAATTTCGCAAAACGGAGACCAGATTTAGATTTCTGGTACAATTTTGAGTTAAATGGGTCACTTTGGTAAGTTTCTAGGGTGGAAAAAGAAAGTTATAGGCTTGGTCACCGAATCGTCTATAAGTTGGCTGTCCAGCTTCAAAGCGTCGGTTTTTTTAAAGATGAACTTTCAATTTAAAAAAAATGTTACAGGAATTTCGCAAAACGGAGACCAGATTTAGATTTCTGGTGAAATTTCGGGTTAAATGGGTCACTTTGGTAAGTTTCTAAGGGTAAAAAAAAGTTATTGGCTTGGTCACCCATCGTCGATAAAGTGGCTGTCCAGCGTCAAAGCGTCGGTTTTTTTAAAAATGATCTTTCAATTTAAAAAAAAAGTTACCGGAATTTCGAAAATCGGAGACCAGATTTAGATTTCTGGTAAACTTTCGGGTTAAATGGGTCACTTTGGTAAGTTTCTAGGGTGGAAATAGAAAGTTATAGGC
>BMAU01021298.1:302500-482737 GCA_019973935.1 Trichonephila clavipes | reverse complement strand
AATATTTAATGATCAATTAATTAACAATTAGAATATCGATCACGCAGAGATTACCGCGATAAGAGATCCCAGAATTATATTCAATGATGTTACTATTGAACATTTAACTTTAATTTCACTCCTAATAAAAAAACTTTTAATTATAAATCAATATTTACCACACTGCAGCTCAGCTCTTCCTGAGATTTATCCACCTAGGAAATCTTTAATGAATAAATCTCTCACTTCACCGTTATACCTTTCTGCTGCAATCTCTCCCCTACTGCTTTTACTTTACTATTCCGTTTGACTTAAATACTCATCTAATCTGCACCTAGCAAAGAAACCTGTTATCTTTTTGGAGCTGATTGGAAATAGGTAGGAAATTAAATTTCCCTAAAAGACGACTCAGAAGGCTAGTGATAAGTTCCGTATAGGTTTGTTACAATCTGTGAAGTATTATTTTTTTTGAACTCATGGTATCATCGCAATTCACTTTTTACATAAATTTTAAGTTTTTAGTATTTTTGTTATTTTCAGTACAAGTCATTTTCAGTGAGTAATGAGAGATATTAACAGCTCTACAATATATAACAACATGAGGGCTATAAGTCATTGTCGAAATTGATTTTTCCCAATAACTTTTGATTATTATTTTTTTCGTTGTTGCATTTTTAAAATCAGGAATGTATATATATACATAAATGCATATAGGTGGTTATAAAAAGAGAGAGAGAAACAGCTGTGGCGTGACACTACATAAATAATCATTTATTGGTATAGTGTAGAACAGGCATCTTTCTGTTTTCATTTAATGCAGCTTGATTCGCCTAGTAACCGATTAATACAAGTGCTGAATAAAGTGTATAGACCTATTTTTACCATTCTTCATGAATATATTGCGGAAGTTCTCGAAAAAGGAGGATATCTATTCCGTGTATTGAACGCTCTAAAATAGATAATAACGGATCAATTATATTGTAGTTGGTTGAGTGACTGCGGGTTTAACTTCATACTCGTGTTCATCAACCATAGTGACAATTTCCGCTGTATGGATAGCTGCGTTAGCAACCGGAAATTTTCCCCTCTGCTGCAGGAAAACAAAGTTTGGATCATAAGAAGGACCAGGTCAGTCTGCCGTGAAATTTCCCTCTCTTCTTCCCGGGATCTCTCCTTTCAGGTTTACGATTGATCCAGCAGAAAACAAAAGCACGCACTGCTGCCCATATTATGACAGATACACCTTCAAAGCTCAGACTGTTGAATGAGGAGACAATCACGATCGTACGCTTGTGCAGGTGTCCTCCAAACGCACCCGTCTACTGTGAGACAAAGTGTAGAAGATGATTCGTCAGATATTACTTTCTACTTATCCTCCTACCAGATTTTGTGAGTTTGACACCACTGCAGACGATGTTCCAGCATTAACACCATGTGACTAGTAACTGTAGTCATTGACAATGAAGAAAACCAGATGCTGATTGAGTTCTGCGATAACTTTTCCTGCAGTTGTTCGCTTTTTATTCATTTTACAATCGGCTTCAATATTCTTCGGTCTCTTTCACTAAGATTATCATTCCATTCACTATTTTGATTTACCACGTTTGTCTTCCCACGCTGTGTCTAGGCTGCCATGACTTTAAACACCGTATCTTTAAAAACGTCTAAAGTTGAAATGTTTATGTGACATTTGCTCCAAGCTAGACGGGCTCCAACAATTTGGCATCTTTGAAAATATGAAAGGTTCAGCATTTTACGTTTTTAAAAGCAATCAATACTACTGAACCTCAATAAAAGCTGCACATACTACCAGCATATATGCATTCCTACTTAAGAAAACTAGAAGCAATTGTTATATTTTAATGCTTACAAAGAGCATTAAAAGTGTAATTTTAATTCTCAGATGTTTCCATTTCATATATATATATATATATATATATATATATATATATATATATATATATATATATATATAAACATATATATAAACATACAATACATACTGTGTGAGTTCCCGTGTGTCATTATCCATCACATTTAATTTCTCCTTAACAAGAAATTCTCGTGAGCTAAATATGCTACTAATGTGGAAATGTTGATTCATTTGTTTAATTTTATGTTCCGAGATTTCACATAGTTTTCATTTTTAATTTATAAAGTCTTAAAGTTTCAATAAAATATAAGAGAAGAGGATGCCTATAATTTATAAATAATATTGTTAAAATAAACCAAGGTGTTAGGGATTACTTATATTTAATCCCGACTTTCAAAGCTTGATAGCGAAGGCTTTTAAAACCTTTATTTCCACGCAATTGTTATCTTGGTAACCAACTGAATATGAAGTAAAGTAAACAGAAGAGCTATATTTATAAACAAAGCTCTAAAGTTGAAGTGTATGAGTTTCTTAGTTCTAAATAGGTTATATATTTTCCCCCTCTATTTTTCAAGTTTTCCTTAGGAATTTAATGTCTAGTTTAATCTTTAAGCTTCCATACTTTACATTACTTAAAATTGGTTTCTTAAACTGGAAATAAAAATATTAAATTAAAAACTTAAAAATTCATCTCATAATTTAATACGATTTGTACTTTTAAAAATCCAGTAATAATTTTATGGAGAAAAAAAACTGCACTCTCGACGTTATAGTTATGTTCTAACTTGAATTCGTTATTACGCATAAGACTACTTGTGCAGAAGTATAAGTGCCGGACATGTAAAAATCTAGATGAAATGTATCTAAAATTATAAGACAAATCACAAATCTCTTTCCCTTTGAAATGTATTCTTGCGATATTAGGGAAATAAAAACATTTTCTACAAATTTTAACAAAGTTGTAATAAAAAGTAATTTGCATTATGGCTATTCAAATATTTTTCTATTTTTTTCATATAACTAAACAAACGTCCATTAGTAGTTTATTATTTTGGTAGTAGCCATTTTTCCCCACACAAATTTTATAGTACTTTTATATGCTTCTACCTACTTTTCTAGAAAATGTCCAACATTTTATTATAAAAATATACTAAAATGCATAGTAAAAGCATAGTAAATGCAAAATAAAACATTATTCTTTATTTTTTTTCCTTTCGAAACTCAAAATGTAAAAGAACATTGAAATGGTGTTTGCAAATCCTGCTCGTGAAAATACAATCCAATTTCTTTTCTCTTAAAGAAAGCAACAGGAATTATTCAGCTTCAAAACTTCTGAACCGAGTTGCATTAATTTTAAAGTTTGCTTACGTACGTTTTATGTCCGGAGATATATAACGTTATTTGTTTTATGAAAAATGATATAACGTTAAAAGCTGTTTAGGATCAAGTATAGCTTTGTGGAAATGTAAAACTGTTATCAGTGTTGCTCTACTATACTCATTCTTATAATTTGTAATAAGTTCAAATCATCTTATTTTAGCTTTTTAAATTTTTCTATTGTATAAAAATATTTTTCCATCTATTTATACGAATAATTCTGAAATTCTCTTTGTATAAATTTTATTATTTTTTATATTATACTATACTATTCGAATTAATTGAAAAAGAAAAGGAAAAAAGAAGATTTTTTCTAAAACCTCTACTTTTTATCATTACATACCTTAATTCAACAGAAAAACCTCTATATTAATACGAAATATGTTCTTCTGTAACAGAAATGACCTCTTCAACACACGTCTTGGTATTAACTTCACAAGTGCAGTGCCCATGTTCATAACTTCATGAGTGTGGAACTACACATCTATAGCCTTTTTTTACTATTTGTTCTGTTGTCGTGCAATTCATCTTAGCAAAACAATTCTTGAGAATATGCCATAAATTCTCAATAAAATTTAGGTCTGGTGATTTACCAGACCAATTAAGCAGTTTTATTTTATTTTCCCGCATACAAATTTGGATCAATTTTGAATTTTGACAAGAAGTCAAGTCATGTTGAAATGTTCCATCAAATGTTTCCATGAATGCAATAATTCTACTGCGTGATATTTGAATGCAGTTAACAGAATTTATCATGGCTGTTAGAGGAACTAAGCTTTTAGTGCCATTTGTTGTGAAAACACCTCAAAAAATTAGTTTAGAAGGGTGTTTTATAGTCTGTTGGGTATGATCTGGTATCAGAAAATTTTATCTTCTTCATTTCGTCTAACTACACCTAAATTGCATTTCTTCACATATAAATTTGTTTTATCACTGAAAATCTACTTCTAGTCGTTAATAATCCAGGATCGGTACTTTTTGGTTAATGCTAAACGTTTTTCACCTTTTTCTGAACTGGAAATTACTTTTTCCTCGGTCTTGTTGCATTACGGTTAACTTCGAGAAACCTTTTCCGTACAGTTGAGAGGGGGGGCTCACTTCAACATCACAATTCAATAAACCCTTCGAAGGAACTTGCTTATCGTTTTTGGAATTATTTTGCTATTTCTTATTAGAATTTTATCAGTTTTTGGTGTAGTTTTCCGTTTGAGACCGCATTTTCCTTTTCTTTTTCGAGACGATTTTCCGGAATCTTGAAATGTTCTTAAAATTCTTGAAACACTTGAGTTGCCTACAACAACTACTACAGCTATATCCCTCACAGTCATAGAAGTGTGTTCATTTAAAGTGATTATTTTAGAACGCTTACTTTAGAACGCATCTCAGAATAAGTAAAAGTAATGCGTATTACAAGGAATGCAAAATTATAACCACCAGCTGCCAGACTGAAAGGTTCACAACTGGACAATTAATATAACAAAATCAATCAAACGAGTAAAAGTTATAGTCAAGGTTGATCACTCACATTACCTCTAGGTAGATAAAACCGATTTGTGGGAGTTCAGGACATTACTGATAATCATATACCAACTCAGACAAGAAAAGAATTGCTTGGACAATTAATTTGAACATTATAGTATTTTTTACATTCTAATCTAATTCACGTAAAGTAAAAAAAATATGTTTTTGTGAAAGAATATATGTTTAAAAGATTATATTCCAGCATTATTACGTTGTTAGTTTCTATTTTATTTCCGATGCTTAATACATCGCAACATTAATCATTCAGGATACTTATTTTTCCTAGATTCGCGTATCTGTTAAACCAGTTTTCTGTAGTGAAGAAAAACTGATTATTTTCATTCACTTTTCATGACTCCTCAAAATATTTCCATTAAATATTAACGTGAAGTGTAAGTTAAAACACATCGCTTTCGAAAACTTTTTAGTACTTTACAAAGATTAGAGGGGTTTTTTTTAATAAAAATACTCTAATAAATCTATCTCGTAATATTTTCTCCGCCTTACCTATTTGTAAAATTTTGTTTTTGCTTTTAACGATGCTGAATTACTACAGAAATTGCTACAATCATTTGATTTGTTATTAGATGTAATTAATGTTGTTCAATAATACTTCTCAAATTCATATCCACTCCTGGAATATTGTGAAATTTGTGGCCATGAACGAGATAAATAATATTTTAAAATTATATATATATGAAATGCCTCGTGAACAATTCCGTTCAGTGGTAAATATATTGTAAGACGTGGCGAGTGGTTGATTAAATAATGGAGAACCAATGGTTGGGCGTGGCCGGTGGTGTGAATTTCTATGTTACGTGGAGCATGGTCTAATACGATAGTACCGAAGAGGAACTCATAGAAATCGAAATTCCTTTTTATTCACATCCAGAAACACATAAAGATCCAGTAGGGACGGCATTACACATACAAGAAGCAAACATGGACGACACAACACAGACAAAGACACACACAGAAAGCGCTGCAGCCTCTACATGACTGCAGAGAAATGATCGAAGAGACAGAGGTTTCCAGAGACATCGGCATTTATAGTACAAGTACTTATGACGTAATAACAGCTCTGATTGGATAGAAAGGGCGGGATTGGGATGTCTGATGCAATAAGAGTACTCGATTAAGATTAAAATCAGGGTGTTAGTGTGGAACCAAATAATTAAAAGATGATTTCAATATTATTAAAAGAGTTAATTAAAGAATGCTAGAGGGAATTATTACATATATATATATATAGTAAATAATGTCAAAAGGCATGGAATACTTCCTGTATTCATGGCAGACTTCCTTTATACAGTGAAGTTCAGTACCTAGATGGGACATTAACTCAACAAGTCCTTGGAAGTTATAAGAAAAATATTTAGAAATACTGTGTATGTGTGCCTGCATAGCTGTGTGTTCATAAATGCAAAATGATTGATGGTGCCGTATTTTATGGAAGAAATATAGCCCACTAATCATGTCATTTGTATGTTCCATGGCCATCTAGATGGCCAAATTATACATTGGAACTGTCCAGAATGCTCTTGAGACCGTTTGCGGAAGATTTGGGCTCAGGATTATGTTTAATTATTGTCCTTGAAAATTTTTCGTAGCTCAAGAATGAGAAATCCGGGAATTGTTGGAAATGGTCTCCAGGTATCTGAACATAACTATTTACAGTCAATGGTATTTCAGTTTGACCTGAGACTTAAAAAATGCCATGCCACTCAAAAATAGTCTGTAAAAATAGTCCATACCCTTAGAATAAACCATACTTTTATGTAAAATTCTCCTCAACGAGGGCTGTAGGGTGTCCTTCACATCCTAGCCCTACTATTAGCTCTTACCAACTGGAACTGATAGTTATCTCACAAAAGCAGACCAGTTCAAGATATCTTGATTTCAACTGATAAATTCTAGATGCCAGTGGAGGTACTTTAACTGATGTGTTGTTAAAAATCCCCACACGCCTTTATTATTTTTATTATTGCTTTTTGCTGTTATATTCGATCAACAATAAATTTCCCTGTACTTTCTTCATTGATAAATTTGTCGTAAATTTTGTATTGATTATCGTTTTTCTATATATATAAGCATTACATTACTGGTAATACTATTCTACGCATACCTTTTTGGTAACCGTGTACACACACACACACACACACACACACAGTTATTGCTTTTTCCATAGTAGCAGGTAATGAGTAATACACTCATGTCCATAAATTAAGGATAATTCAAAATCACACAGATATTGAATTCTAAAATAAACATTTCACCTGTAGAATTATTTAACACATCTTGAAGAAGAATGTGCAAATTACAGGAAAACACCAGATGGCGCGGATAGAAAGTCACAATGACGAGAGTGTAAGATAGGGGTATATAAGAAATGGTGGCAAAGAAGTAAAATTGTTCACAAGCAATTTAAAAGCCTTTGAGTGCAATAACCGCATAGTTTTGGCATTAAGGAAGCATTTCGATATTTTTTTACGTGGTAAAATTATTGGACGACTGGAATGTGGACGTACCCAGCTAGGAGTATCCGAGGAACTTGGAATAACCCAGAGTGTCATTTCCAGGATCAGCAACGATTCCAAGATGATGGTACTGTGAGTAGATTTTACAGCACAGGTCGCACCCGAGTTACAACACCGAATGAGGACCGGTACTTGGCAGTTACTGCTAAAAGAAACAGACGGAGCACAGCATCAGACCTGTGTCGTCAGTTCTCTTCAGCTAGTTTTAAAACAGACCGTGTACAGAGGCTTAGGGCACATTCGTCTATATGCCCGTAGGCCTTGGAATCACCCAGAGTGTCATTTCAGGCTTTGGCAACAATTCCAAGATGATCGTACTGTGAGTAGATTTTACAGCATAGGTCGCACCCGAGTTACAAACCCGAATGAGGACCTGTATTTGGCAGTTACTGCTAAAAGAAAAAGACAGAGCACAGCATCAGACCTGTCTCGTCAGTTCTCTTCAGCTAGTTTTAAGACAGACCGTGTACAGACGCTTAGGTACATTGGTCTATATGCTCGTAGGCCTGTCAGATGTGTTCTACTTACCACCACTCACTGTCGCCTGCGATTAACCTGGAGTAAAGAGCATGCATTGTGGACAGCACCACAGTGGCCTTGTGGGATGTTTTCCGACGAGTCCAGGTTTAGTTGCAGTCTGATTCTAGACGGACCTTAATATGGAGAGGGCCAGGTACACGTTACCACCAAGAGAAAACCATTGAACGACACCGTTACGTTGGTGCAGGATGGCTCGTTCGGAGAGACATTGTTCTTCGTTCCAGAACTGACCTGCATGCTCAGAGTGTAACGACAGGCCACATCTATCGGGATGTCATTCTGGAACAACATGTACGTTTGTTTGGTGGCGCCATGGGTGCTGAATTTCTGTTTATGGATGACAATACCCGTCCTCACCATGCAAACATTGTAGAGGAATGCCTTCAATCGGTGGATGTCACCCGTATGCATTGGCCAGCATACTCACCGGACTCTAATCCTATAGAGCATGTGTGGTATACTTTTGACCGCCGAATTCCAGCCCGTCAACCCACTCCCACTTGTCTACTTGAACTTCGGAGGACATTGCTTGATGAGTGGTGTAATATTCCCCAAGATCAGATTGATAATTTGATACTCAGCATGTCTAGGCGTTGTAAGGTCTGCATTGCATCGTCCGGGAGTCATACTCCGTATTAAACATCATACTAACCATGTTATACTGTTTTTTGTAAATAGGTTCTTTTTTGAAATTTGCTCCAGGGAGTAAAAATCGCAATTTTTATTAATTATGTCAAACGTATAGCATCTTTTTTGCTATTTACCTTTTGTTTAATAAATATATTTTACAAATAAATCAAATTTGTTTTGCTTCTGTCTCTTTCTTTACCTGAATTTCATTATCCTTAATTTATGGACATGAGTGTATTATACCTTGTTAGACCAAAAAACAAAACAATTTATTTCTAGAAAGGAATTCTCACAAAGCAAGGGAGCTTAACATGTTGGTAAGATGTTTACGAAAGAATAAATGATTAAATTTTAATAATAAAATTTACGAAATCAACTGAGCAAAATTAAAATTGTAACATCATTTAATAATACCTAAGAGTGATCCTTTGTATTTAATATAACATGTTAAGTTCAAGGGTAATGAGTTTTAGTAGCGTTTTACGAAATCCTGTGTGAATCTATCTCATGTTAATTTAATCAAGAGACCTAGCCCCTGTAGATTATGGAGCATTGGTGAAGGGGTGACTTCTCGTTATATGCCATATTACATACTATTAATTGAAAACAGTAGTTTTGACAATGCCAACGGTGATAAGACATGAACATGTTATTGACAAACTCTACAAGTGTTAGTAATATGTTAAAGAATATTATCTTTGAAACATTTAATGCGGAAGAAGATGTAAAGTCAATGATATTTTCCACTAAAAAGAGCTCAATATTCTCTATGAAACTTGCTTCAGCATTAAACATAAAAGTACACGTTTTAAAACGAAAAGTTTGTGAGAAATTATTTATTCTGTTGACCTCTGAATCAATTCTCAGCTCTTTTGGTAAAATGAAGCAACGCATGATGTTTCATTCCACAGACCCGACAGGATAATTTAACAAAACAGACTTTATGAGTGAGTTTAGCAATTAGAATATAAATTATTTTTTTCACATGCTCGAGTCTTTTTTTATTTCCATTTTCAGAAAAGCTGGACAGTTGCTTACATTATAGTTAGAAGTTGCTGATGCACCCTCCCTTTTTTCACATAAATAACTTTTTTTTTGTTTGTTGAATATATATTAACTCTGAACATTCTCGCTCAAGGTTGTACCTTAATCTTTTAGTCGAGAAATATGGCAATGGTTTATGGAAATAGTCGTCAAATCACGAAACCGTTATTCCTGATAATCCTGATTAGAACAATGGAACAAAATTATGGAATTATTGTGTTGTCATCGGCCCTTTATAAGTGTGCAAAATTTCGTATTAATCAGACCTTTTAAAATGGGGAAAAATCAAGTTCAAAGATTCCGTTACATACAAATGAAGCTTATAAAAGCGTGTTAAAAATTGAATTAGATAGATAATTGAAATTTTAAAAATAATGACAAGACGAATGCTGCACAATTATAAACACTTAAAAAGGAGGATTGCTTTATAAAACAATGGAGATTAAATAGCTTTTCATTAATATAGCTAACCTTTTCCCTTTCTCTTTTTAATTCGGATTTAAATTCTATGAAATTTAAAAGATAGAAGTTCTAAATTCAATATTAATAAAAGCTTACATACCCAAAAAAGTATTCCAAATACTAAGAAAAAAGTCAGTTATCAAAAAATAAAACTAATTATTGTCATATATATATTCTGTGTCTAAATATAAATTCAAATCTAAGAAGAAAAATAGTGGATTATAAACCATATATACCAGAACCTTACTGATATACTCAAGGGATATCTTACGTGCTACATAATCATATGATGTGCATGCCTAGGATTCTAGTGAAGCAGAAATTCGCCAAAGAATGAGCAGAGTATATACTAAATCTTTATGAATTACGATATTGTATACTGATATTGTTGATGATACTGAATGATAGGGGGAAGGTGCTTCAGGAAAATATTTAAAAAAAATGTTTTTGAGCACCATCATATAGTTCTGACGAAGCTCTTAGAGATTTTCATGTATTTCCTGAACTAAAGAGTTAGAAGGTAAAATCTTCCAGACCAATGAGAAAATTCAAAACAATGTTCAGGCCCATCTGGCATCACAAGGGGTAACATTAAATGTAGAGGGCATCTTAAAATTCGTTCACCAATGTAAGAAATGCTGAATCTATATGGCGATTGTGTCAAAAACTAACCGTATTTGTGCATAACTCTTTTAAACTCAACACCGTCTTTTTTTTCTTTACCTTTGTCTTTTATAGTCCCTCGGAGAATGTAAAAAATCGCATTATTTCCTTTTTTTAGATTTTATGAGTTTTTAACAAGCTCTTTGCAGTTTTTTAATGTGAATGTCCAAGAAAATTTTATAAAAAAATTGCATTCTTAAAATTTGGAAAATTTTTTGATAAGTTTAAAAGCGTTCTTTGCATATAAAGTTGACATTAAATGTTCAAACTTGGTAACTTTATTTATAGAAACTCTAAAACTTATGAAGATCCATATATTTAGATCAATTTCTCAAAGAGAAAGTTAAAATTAATGTTACAAAATAAATATGAAATTGTGGATTACATGTGAGTGTAAGAGGAGCATTTAGTGGAAAATATTTTGCAATCGCATATTTCAATTTCCGCGCTTTCCTCAGTAATTAGCAATGTTTAGAAAGGAATGAAATGGCCAGTCATGGCTACTTAAGGCATTTTAGCACCTGTTTCTTGACGTAATCTAACGACTCTAACGTAGTGTTCAGTTTATAAGACCCAGGTCAGTAGAGAGAAGGTTTCGGGAAGATTGCCCACGAGAAAAACGATGAAAGTCGAAATTCAATGTTTGCTATTTTAAAAAGAAGTGTTTTTTCAAAATAAGCTTCGTTTGATTAAATACACCGTTCCTTAAGGGATTTTAGTGCAAAGACATCTGATTTACAAAAATTGTGACTTTTAAAATATAATAATAAAGTCTCATATGGAATTTTTCAGACTCTTCGATTTTATACTGTTAGCAGCAAAAACTTTTCTAAACGTTTAAAAATAATTCAAGTTAATTTTTGAAGGATCCGATGACTAAGCCGAATCATGCGAAATTTCAAATTTTAATTCATTTAATTTTGCAGTTGTTTTGCACGACGCGTGCTGCCAAGCGTTGCTGTGGAGAATTTTTGATGCATTTCATCCGTGCACCTGCAGTACATTTTGGCAATAATGATGAGAATACGTTCAAAAGATCCAATATATCTCGCTTAATTAATTCATGTGGAACCCTTTTATCCACTTTTTCATCTTAATAATTTCAGAAAGGTATTACACAATATTGCTATATAGCCAGCTTTCATTCTGGTTGCAAGTTCCTTTGTAAATATGTTTCCTTTCCGTCAATGCTTTCAATGCATCATTTTTTTAGAGAATTCATACGAGTTTTGGGTCATTCATGAGGGGCTCAATTTGAAAGTAAAAATTAAGAAACCGACATTGGTTTGTACTCCGTATGACTTTTTCAGCACTATTACCAAGTTAATACAGATACAAAAAATGACACGAATATCGGTTGAGTTCATATCTTTAAGAGATTCACAACAAACAATAAAAGGGGAACACTTGAGAAATTTTTTTTGTTGCAATTGGACTGTGGTAATGAATAGTACGACTATACATTATACGGAGAAAAAATTATAACACAAAGAAAAGGGGGACAAAAACGTTCACAAGTAAATAAAATCTGATATATTTCATGTGCACTACCTAATAAGTAGAGTAGGGAAAGTCAATTCTTTCATCAGATTGGAATTGAAAGAAAACCACATGTAACGAAAATTGTTATAGACAGGAGAAAATTGACGGAAAATGATGCCATAAAAGGTTTTTGCCTTGCATTTCTAATTATAAGCTAATATTGCATAGATGAAACGCTGAATATCAATTTCGGGTTTCTCATTGCAGTTTTAAGATTTCTTATAATTTGCAATAGTATATTTTTCTTAATCTGTTTATTTCATTAGTTAATAATTTTTTTTTTCTATTTGTAATTGAGTTTTTGTATGAAAAACACACAAACATGCACACACACACACGCACATACATATATATATATATATATATATATATATATATATATATATATATATATATATATTGAAGAATTGGTATTCCAATACTAATATTTTATATTACCTTTCTTCATGGGTTAAGAGAATCTCTGAATCATTCTATAACTCTTTCTCATAAGTCTTGTTGAAAGTGGATGTGGTTTAAAATATTTATTACGACAAATTAAGCATTAAGGAATGTTTTTTTCTTTTAAAAGTAAGTCTCAAAAGAGACTTAATTATTCTTTTCAATCCATTTTTTCAAGTATAGTTAATTAAACATAAACACATAGAGCATTAGATTAATACTTCAAAGTTTATTTTGAACAGTTTATGTGGTACAAAGTTATCCACATATAAGATAGAAATTTTAATTAAAAGCGTCAGCAAAGATTTGTTTCTTTTGGAAGGAAAGTTAACAATTAATTGTTTATTCAAGTTAAATAGCTCAGAGACAAATACAAGTTCCTGAGATGCCAAACGTAAAAATTTAACTGAATTCGTTCTAGCTCACATGAATAATTCAAATTTTATTAATTCCTTACAGGCGAAAACTTCTCTAAATAAATGTCAGAGAAGCCGCAAATTTTTTTGTAAAATCACGGATATCCCAAACTAAATTTGCTATCCGTCAAAAACTAAGTTGAATTTATTTAGGTACCAATAAAAAGAAGTTCCATTGATATAAAACTTAGAATATAAATTAGAATATTTTTTATTTGCTAATATATAAGAACAAGGAAAGTACTGTATTAATTCCCTTCATGAGTAGAATAATCTTTAGTGGGAATCGGATTTCCAAAACATGTAAATCTAAATCCATATAGGTTATGCACATGCACACACGAAAGTGCGTGTGATAATGCGCATATCAACAATACTGATCGAGCTTCCCTAGTATAAAACACAACTAAGGATGATTTAATCAGTACTAGCATTTATTACAAGAGAGACGACTTTTACTTGAGTATTATTAATATAGTTCACTGAAAAAGTAATATGCATTTCCTAATTTTCAGAAAAAAATTTATAAATTGCAATCATAACAAATCCTTAATTTCAAATAAATCAGAAAAATTAAAAAATTCTAATAAATATTCTCACTAACCCATTCATAGGCCATTCATTTATCTTTTGAATTTCTTTTGCAGTTTTTGTTTTATTATCGATTAAAAATTAGCATTTATAGAAATATATTTTATTTTGACGAATTTTAAAAGTTTTAGTTGTGGGAAGAATTATTCATAAGGAACCATTCACCGTCATAAAGAAAATTGAATTTAATGGTGATTATTTGTCATCTGTGAAAAGATGAGAAGCATGTTGTAATGAGCAAGGGGACATCACACTCTACCCAGATGTAGTGGGATTTCTAGGGCAGGGGTGGCCAACCCAAATGACCTAGCAGGGCACTTCGGAAAATTTTTACAATTCCGCGGGCCGCATATAAAAATACACATATTTATATTAGATTTGGATCCATTACAAACATTTGTTGGAGTGAAAATTTAAAACCGGCTGATGCATTATTGTTTTCTTTCTTTTTCATGTATACAAACATATATAGTATAATAATAATGCAATGGTCAAATAATGTTTAATTTATTTAATTAGTGAGATATCTGTTTCTCAACTCTTTTACTTAGTTTTTTGCAAGTCGATCTCACTGCATGCGTATTTGTGTATCGTAATTCATGTTACAGATTTTCATGCGTTAAGTTTGAGCACAATTTATGTTTGATAAATTTCAATTTAGAAAAAAAGAATGAGATTCGCAGTAACAGAAGCCGTGTGATAAAACAATTACAATTATAGGATTTATTCTTTACAAAAAAAAATTAAACAAAACATATTGTACAAAATAGTCGAAATTTGTAAAGTTGTAAGGAATCTCGCGGGCCACAAAATTATTCGAAGTGGCCCGCGGGTAGGACAACCCTGTTCTAGGGGAATAAATGTGGGATTATTTCTAATCCTAGTTGAAGCATGAACCTAGTTGAAGCATGAAAATGAAACGTAATATTTTTTAAAAAACCGGCTTAGAGAGAAAAAGAAATACTACATTAAATTAAATTAAATTAAATTAAAACATAACATAAATTAAACATAAAATTAAAATTAAACATAAAATGTAAAAAAAGGACAAATTTTTATAGAACTAAGTAAATAGTATTGTTACGTAGATCCGAGGGTTCGAGGATTTCATGCAAAAACAATTACAAAGAAAAAATAATCAGTTCTTTAAGAGCGATGCGAATTTATTATAGAAAATCCAATCCTTTCAATACAGAATTAAATGGCAATATTCACAGTGTAAATATCTAAAGGTTTTCACAACTTCAACAGCAATCAAACACAATAAACAGTATTTAAAAATACACGTAAGTAAAGATTATTCACCAGCACAGCCAAGCTAATCGCTAGTCAAAACAATCCTCACTACACGCTGGCTTCATCAAGACTCTTCGCTGTACCGGCGAGCATCTTTTTTATATGCGCGACAGAAACTTCTAGAAATATAACCGCACGTGTCATTGAACGTGACACTAGTGGAGAGATCTACTACTTTCTAGAAGATTCCAGAGGGTTCCGAACTCGCCAACATGGCCGCCAATGACACCAAAATAGTCGCCAAAGTTGCGAATTTGGTCGCCAAAAATGATGCCAACTTGGCTCTACCGCCAAGATTTCGCTAAGTTCTCATTACATCGCAATTATAACGTAAGGGTCGGCACTGCTTGTGAATAGTACAATTTTAACATGAAATAAATATAACATAGAGTAATATAAATGCATTAAATACTCAAATACAAATTATTTACACTATTTACACAAAATTCGTAGCAGTATTATTATCATTAGGAATATTGCTGTGATCTTAAGAATAAAAATCTATTTTTGTAAGTGAATCGGAACAGCAATGAACAAATATTTCTATTACTTATATTACTTAAATATACTTTGAGTCTAAAAAGAAAATTGAAACAATTAATAATTTAAAATAACAAAAGTAAGTATACAGGTATTAAGAAAAAGTTACATTAAATAATTTAAATACAAGAAAACAAAGTATAATTATAAGAAGACTTTCCTTGCAGCAGCACCGGATATATTTGTACAAAAATCCCATACAATGACAAAAGAACTAGTATAAGCCAGAGATTATGTGATATAAATTTTACGATCAAATCCCTTTTTAAAGGTTTTGACCTAGATTCCTCTCTTCTTAATCAACTAACTGACATACTATCTATCCCTTTGCTTAAATTAATTCATGGAAATAATTAAATATTGTTAAATTACAACCAATATATATGTCCACACAGCCGGATCGGGTCCTCTGAACAAATTGCCTATGATTTTTTACGTGGAAGAATATCTAAGTAGAGTTTTCAAAAGACAAATCGAAACCTTTAGTTGATTTTTTTAAAATCAAAATGAAATTTAATTTTGTCAAATGATCCAAATGAAGCACGAGGAAGTACGGAACAACGCTTGATGGAGTTTCTTTTTAAAGATATTTAAATAAAATTTTGAATCTAAAGCATAGGTTCTCAAACTTTCTTGTTTCATAGACTCCTTACCATGTTTTTTGGTTTCGGGTAGACACCTGCTTAACTAATATTGAATTTTTGAAAATTTATCAAATTAAATATCTTTTTGACTGAATGTGTGTGTGCTTGTACTACTACTTATTTTAAAAGAAATGTCTATCTGTAGGGAAGTACAGCGTTTATAAGTTAAGTTAAAACTAAATTAACACATAAAATAACTGAAAACCAAACAAATGCTTTTAATGAAAGGACTGAATCTGGTGCTTCAATAACAAGTGTTTAACATTTAATATCATCTAGTCGGGTTTAACCTTAAATCTCCTACGTAAGTGTCCAGTTTTTTTTTCTCTTTTTTTGTTTTTGAGGTAGACTAACTCACTGAAACTCCCTCTCACTAAAAAAAAATTAAAAACCTTTTCATGATATTCCATAATTCACGAAAAATAACAGGTATATCTTTTTAAAGCCAATGTGTTGCTGACATACGTTTATATAAACTTTGTTTTAAGATTTTTGTTAGGGCCTATTCTGATCAGTTCCTAATGTATTAGGACATTTTTTTAAAGCTACTATATGAATACATTTCTATTACTATAGAAAAAGTGAACGTAGGTTAAATTGTTTTGACAAATTGCATGTGACAAATCGAGAAAATTCGCTATGGCCATATTATTTTTCTTTAGCTTAACTCTGAAAAGAAATGCTGAAATCTTACTAATCTTAATAAAATCTATGTTATCACCTAGTAACTACAAAGTAACCTCTCTAAATTTAGTAAATAAATCAGGTTAATTCTTAAAATCTGGTTTCCACTAGATGAAATTTTTTAAAGGTTAAAATCACAGTCTGATTTAAGGAGAGCAACTACTATAGACCCCATTTACACTTCATGGACTCCCAAATTATTTTTCGCTGACGTGGAGTCCTTGCAAGTCGTCATAGAACCTTGAAAGGTCTATATAAACCACTTTGGGAATCATTGATCTAAAGGGCTTATATAGCCTATTTCAGCTAGTAAAAACCTATCGTTTCCTTCTTAGAAAACAATTAATTCCCAAATATGATTGCATATTTCGCACAAAAATATTACTTTATGAGTACAGACATATGAATAAATAATTTTATAGGATAATACTAACATCTTGTTTTTTATTCACCCAACTAAACCCTGAAATAACATTACAAAATTTGAAGTTATCACTTCAATAGTGTGGTCATAAGCACGCATGACATTGTTCTATACAGCGACAGATTTTGGACTAGGTACTTCTTTAGTACCAACATTTCTTTGGTCTGACGTACAGATGTCACAATCACTGGATTATATGCAGTAGCACAAATCTGCAACGGGAATTAGTCTTCCTATTGTTATAAAAGTAAGGCCAATATACTCGTATTATAAAGGATTTTGCGCTTCTCACAAACTAGACTTTGGTGTATTATTACGTAGATGGGAAGTATTCTTCCCAAAGCCTACAAAAGAGTTAAATAATATTCAGAGCAAATATGCACAATTAATTGCAGTAATCTGCAGAAATAAAATCCTAAATTGTATAGATCACATTTTTTTCCTAGATAAGTAGGATTGATTATTAAAGAATATAATATAAAAAATCCTACTTCTCTCTATGAGAATTTTCTCTATATTTAATTACCTTTTTACTAAATAATTCATACATGGTTATACTGTAGCCCTGAAAATAGTAAATACCCAAACATTTTATTATCGCTTATTGTTTTATAGCATTGAAAATTACAAAAAAACTAATGTTAATACAATTCATATAATTTACTTGTATATATATATATATATATATATATATATATATATATATATATATATATATATATATAAACACATTTATATTTATATTACATTAATTAAATTTCCTTTTTAAGCACCAAGGCTTAGAAAATATTTCTTAAATTTTCTGAAATATTACAAATGATTTATAAACGTATGTTATCAAATCTGAACTATTGTTTCAATCCACTTTACAGATTGTCGTTAATAATCTAGGTAAAAACTGTTAGCATTGGAAATAAAAAAAATATAAAATATGTTATCGATTGCACAACAGAGGGAAAAAAAATAATGAATTATGTTTCGAGTTTTGTGATTCTGAGGGTTTTTCTATTTAATAAGTGTTAGATATGTGATTTAGTCTATTGTGATGGTTAGGGATGAAATCATGGATTCTCTCATTCATGTTTAAATATACCGTCGGGCATAATCACATATTGTTGAAAATAGTGCTTATTTTCATAAGGCGCATTGGGCTGAAATACACCTAGAAAATGGATAGATTTGCCAGATATAGATTATAAAGGTTTATTTGGAATGATCTTGGGAGGACAAATAACACACTTGGGGTTTCTCTCTTGTAACCATCCAGGACATGAACACATATTTTCTGTTGAAGTGAAATGGAATATCATGAGAACTCATGAACTGTTTCATTTCCAACATGAATTCATATTGTGAATAAAGTATGATTTTATGAAAAGCTCATAATAACAAATAACCTATTTTTTTCTTCTTCCTTACAATTTTTATGTTCAACTTTACTGCGCAGTTTGAATTTTTGTGTATTTGCATCAAATTTTAATACCTCATTTTATCAAAATCTGTAATACTTCTGGAGATATACAAGAAAGAAATATAAATATTCTAAATTTTCTGCAAAAGTGTACATATTAATTCAGAATTGGATTAAATATTTTACAGGAAGACATATCGCTTGTATATTTGTATGGTTAAAATAGTTTATTATTCATTTTGTCATTGCAGTGTTAAATAAGTTTTATTTGCCAATATCTCTAAGACTAAAATATCTTCCAAAAAAATTCCGTGAAAAATTAATGTATTAAGAAACCATTTTTAAATAAGTAGGTAGGGGCAAATCAGTTTGGTTTTCTTTCAATATTCCTGTTTTTTCTGAGGTATGGTGATTTTAAAAATTTGCAAGTGCAGCATGAGTTTTAAATCAGAAAACGAGATAGGCAATCCTTTTTCCTTTTATATAAAACATTACACAACTTTTTCAAGATTTCTGATGTCTTGAATTACTATTATAAAGGGTGTCCAAAAAATAGCACCCAAACTCTGCCCAGCGGGAGTCCTGATTGAGTATACATTAAAAGATCGCAAAGAGCTTTTCTTCTACGATCCATAGTTTCCGAGAAAAAATACGATTACACATGAAGAATGAATGAAGATGCATAATCGATAACGATACGGCTCCGGCATATTTATGTAACCTTGTACGTAATTGGCTGGATATAACATAATCTGGCTGCTAGATCAAAAATGTCTGCCAATTACTATAGCCGCCACGATCACCAGATATCACACCGTTCGGCAATGCCTTTCTGAAGTGCCTTTCGGCAGTTCCTTATGACTGTGTTTTTTAAACTGTGGGGTGTGCCCCCTAGGAGCCACGATAAACCTAAAAGGGTGTCGCCAGCATATCGGATATAAAAGGTTTAAAAAATTAATTTACTGGAACGAAGTAAGCAAAATACTTTCTGACATTTAAAAAAAAACGCATTTACACTGATATAATTTATATATATCAGCTGGCAAATGCTTCATCAGAAATTAAAGTTTCCACTTCCATACGTTTATCAAGAATCTGATCCTATAATTAAATAAAAAAAAACATTTTGCTTAATTTACTGTAAAGACACCACGAGATTATTTTTTATTATATTTTCTTTTTAAACCTAAAATACTGCTCTTTCAGAAATAAAACAAAACTCAGACCCAGAGAAAATTTCTAGAAAGATAAAAAATCCATTACTGTTATTATTATTATTGAAATGCTGTACAATATCTGTAGAAAGAAAAGGAAGACTTGTTCACTTTTCACCCAGCAAGCAGATTTGCGTCAGTCATCATCGTTTTCATCGATTGAGTTAGGAACTTACTGGTATGATTAATTATGTCCTTGAAGAATTATTTGGCTAAGATTTATTTTTATGGGTATTCTGAAACACGTAAAGCATGATGGAATACGCGTTTTACACAATTCGTTTTTTAGAATTAACATCCATATTTTTATACTTTACACGGGAGCGGTGGTGCCGGGCTCAAAGTCAGACTACAACAATGTGAACAAAATATGACGGTTTTGCTTGTAAATATCATTCCTGTAATGTTAGTGAAAAGTGTCTGTGATTTGTGTCCTTTATTAAGGTTACGTACTTTAAAACATTTTAGCTCACTTTTAACGGATTTTTTTCTCAAATTATCAAAGAAAATGAAAAGTCCTTGAAAGTAGGTAAGTATATTTTCTTTTAATTAAATTATTCACTGGAATTGTGATTTTTATCGCGTATAGTAAAAAAATATATGAAAAAAAAAAAGGATTGGGTTAACTTAGTCACACCGCGCGGCTATTAACGTTAGTATCGAGTGCGAGCCTGCTCTCCCGAGTTAAAACATTTTGAAGTCTTCTCCCTTTAAATATTAATGCCAAATGTGATGGATATGATATAGTGCAACATAGATTAGACTCTTTTTCTAATGACATTTATACTTTTAAAAATGGGTTGTGAAGGAAATAAATTTTTAATCAAATATCATTTTGCAATTTTTTCCAATTTAAAAATTAGAGAAAAGAAAAATAACAATAATTATTTTATTACTTAAAAGAAATTTGCATTACTTAAAAGTAACAAGTAAGAAATTTAATACCTACTAGCTGCATGGCCCGGCGTTGCACGGGCTATCTCTACTTTTATAAATTTTCCCTTTCTTTGACAAAATCAGAACTTCTAATACTCATTTTCAAAAGGACTTCCAGCTCCCCACCCCTTTCCACCGCTTAGCCCGGCGTTGATCGGGCTTTCTCTTTTCTTCATGACACCAGCATTTCTGTGTATAACTTAAGTAAAATGTGAAAAATAAAAGTGACAAACGTGTCAATTTTTTTTTAAAAAAAAAGTAGTTCTAAATGTGTTGCAATAAATATATAAAGATTATATTTTTTATTATATTTTTTAAAGATAATTTAACATTATGTGCATAAAATGTTTTTCATATTCAAGACATTTTTATAAGACGTGGTATGTAAATGAAGAAATGTATTACAAAATTGCATTATGTTCAGTAAAACAAAGGAAAAAAATATTTTTAAATGCATTAAGAGGGAGGGTACATCTATAAACTTCCTGTAATGGCAAAATTTTTCAGAATAAAAAAAATGCTAACACTCATATGTGCTTTGATAAAATAAACGTAAAACATAACAAATGAAATTGATAAAAGTGTTCGGTTATTGTATTATTTGCATGCAATATTGTATTTAAAGCACAGTTTCCATAGTGAGGGGCGAAGACCCTGTTCCACAAGTCACTCCACAGTATGCAAAATAACTGTTTACATAAAAAACTGTTTGGATAGTTGATTATGTATACACTTACATTGCATTATGTTAATGCCTAAATTTATAATTTTAATGACTACATTGAAATATATTAATTTAATTTTTTTTTAACATTTTAAAATACCTTATTTTTTTGAAAATAAAAGGTAAAGGTTTTCAGTTTATCAATTTTTTTTACAGATAATATGCAGCTGCTTCATTAAGAAACTGCTTAATTATGCGTTTCTATTTATCTAATGTTTTCTAACACTTAAAACATCCTTTTTTGTAAAAAAAAATTAAAGATTGTCAGTTTTTATATTTTTTAAAGTGAATATGCAGCTATTTCATTAAAGTGTTAATTATGTTTGTTTTATTATTTAACATATGTCTGCAAAATATTTTAAATATTTAAGAAATGTTGCTTAATTATGTGTGATGTAAATAAAAAATGTATTACAAAGTTATATTATTTCAAATTATATTACTCTATGTCATTCATCACCAATACATAGAAAATCGTGGTAAAACACACCACAAAATCAATGAATCGTTGTAGATTTGACAATTTAATGCGACTATTAATGATTTAAATTTTATTATATTGATTTTAAGATATTTTTAAAAACCTCTGAAAAAAAGAAGTTTCGAATTTTCCTCTGGAAATAAATGATCTTTCCGATTCTCCGCAGATGGCGCCACGTGCATAATAAATGCGTTTTAAGGTTTTTAATTAAAATCTTTTTAACTAATTCGAATATCGGAATATAAATGGTCAAAACGGATTCTTCGGATCACACAGCTACAACTGAATATTTTAATTGCAAGTAATTAATCGCTAATCATCCAGACATTAAACATAACTACATAATAAATGTGAATAAAAGATTGCAATAAAAAGTATGAAATAAAAATAAAGAATGTAATTAGAATTATTTAATCTATCGCAAAAGAGAAAAGTTGAAAAACATATTTTTTAAACGTAATTTTTAAAATATTTTATCAATCTTTGTACAGATTGAGTATAAAAAAATAGTTAATGTAAACAATTTACAGTTTAATTAGTTTGAATTTTTAAGAATGTGTTATATTTTCAAAGAGAAAGAAATTCTGCCTGAATGATTTTATTTAAAAAAAATAATGAATCATTCCATAAATTAAAAAAAAGAAGGTAATTTCTAAATTTATTTTGAAATAGTTTTAAACATTTCATTACGTAAGTATTTTTTAAAAAAATATTTTGTTTGTGTTGTTTTGTTATTCCTCTTCAGGTTCGAACCTGGGGACGGCCGTTTTAAAAAAGCAGCACCTTAATCAACTATGCCACGCTTTCCTTCGGTTACAATGGTAAAATTATCTTTAAAATTACGGAAGAATTTTGTGTTTTTAATTAATATATTTTTAACTAATTGGAATATCGGAATATAAATGGTCTAAACGGAATCCTCGGATCATAAATTTTAATACCTTCTGCTAATTTCTGCGTCTTGTGGTTCTTGAGAAAATTTGGATACATACATAGATACGTTTGTTTACCTATGAATTTTAATAGTGTAGATCTTGTTAATATGTACGGTTTATAATAAAGATCGTATTGTAGTTTTAGCGCCAAAGCGCATTATTGTTTTATAGGGGGGCGATAAAAATTATGGCTGAAAACTGGGTGGTCAATAGTGAAAGTTTGAGAAGCACTGCCTTATGGTGAAGTATTTCAAAGCGTTGAAAATTTCAAACTTTTCAACGAAGTTTCCATAAGACATTTTATAGTTTTTAAGAAGCCCATCATTTAATTTCTTCTGATAAACTAGCTGAGACCATGTTTCTTCTCAAATGTTTTGAAATTTTTGTAATCGAGCTCTTATTCTTAGACTTTGAGATTCACTGTTTGAAACTCTTTGTCTACTAAAATTTCTGAAATATAGGATTTTTTGAAACTGCGCGATAACACATAAATCGGTTGCTAAGAGAATTGTTTATTATTCTAAATATTCTCTGTCTCGCTTAGTGGGTATTTTAAAGCCAAAATATAACTCTATTATATTCTTATAATGTAATATGCACTTGAATGGATTTAGTAATCACTCAATTATTTAAATATTTTAATAAATGCTTTACATTAAATAGAGCTAGTAAATCATTAAATGTAATACGCGAGGCAATGTAGCAACAGTAAGCAATTTCACGGTTTCCTAAGAGTGATTTTATTAAAGTAAAATTCAAGGTGGCTTTAGAATTTTGTCAATGAATATATAAATTAAATTGTATTTTATTTGAACAAAAGATAACCTGTTTAATTAGGATTCTTTCCCCTTTTCTTTACACACATTTATTATAAAGTCTTTATTTTTTTTCAAAAACATTGGATCTTTTTATAAATGTAACAGAAAGCAGAAGTTAATTTGATCATTTAAAATGTAAGTTACAAGTAGATAATGGCTGTTAACTGTTTAGTACTGTGCAAATTAATTGGAACAAACATATTTTTTAAGAAAATTGTTCTTTTCTCATGGATTTTCTGCCACAAACCGGTTTCAAATGCATTTTCTTAAAACGCGTGACTGCTCTTGACTAGTCTAGACTGGTTTGGTTACGTGATCATGACATGTCGAGAATTTTTCCCTTCAGTTGCAGAAAGTAGTCGCTTCCGAGAATTGTCTCCTTCTGATGTGCAATTAAAAAACGGATATCACCCCTTGGAAAAGGACTGGGATTGTTACCCTTAGCCAGCGTACTTCTATGACTATGAGAGATATTGCTGCAGCAGTTGTTGTTGGAAAATCCAATGTTTCTAGGATCATTAACCCTCTAGGTGGTTAGCTTCTTCCTGAAAAGTTATTCCGAAAGTGTTTACTCTTATTTTGCTGTTAGCTTTAAAAATGCAAACTACTTTTTTCCTTTCCCTCTTTTAAAACTTGGGAGGTCGAACGGGGACAATTTTATGACTTAGTTCGGTCCCTTTGTCAAGTAAGAAACAAGAGATCAATCGTTTGCAGCTAGCTGTTAAGTTGCCTTGGGCAATCTTGTATGAAAGCTGTAGTTGCAACTCGGTCGTTTCCCCTATATGTTCAGTCACAGTAAAATTAAAAGAAAATGAAGGGTAAAAAAAATGAAAAAAATGAAATAAATAGTGTGTTAGAAGTTGAAAAATAATTATATTTTCTTCAAACAAAATTTATTTTTCTGTCATTTTTTAAGAATATATATATATATATATATATATATATATATATATATATATATATATATATATATTCTATAACAATACAACAATACACTTATTCAACTTATTCTTAACAATACACTTATTATCAATACACTTATTCCTTTTGTAATACAGGAGAACTTCATTATTTTTGATAACAAACTTAACAAACAAATCAAAGGATTGCCTCAGGGTGGCCCAGCCAGTAATAGTCTCGCTAACCTGTATTTACACCACTATGAATTAATTCGAAGAAAAGAACCCTCTTGCCTCTTATTAAGATACATAGATGATTTAATTGTTATAGGTCATGATAGGGAATTTAAACCTAGCATTAATTTTTATCCGGAATACCTAAAATTAATACAGATGAATTTTAACTCAAACCAAGTTGAATTTTTAGATTTAGATTTAACTATTATTGACAACAAATTACATAGCAATATATATAATAAAAGGGAAGCTTTTAAATTCAATGTAATAAAGATACCAAACTTCAATAGTTGTCTACATATATCAGTATTTAGAAATATAATTTTAAATTTTCTGATGAGAAATAATAGTTTAACTACGCACAATATTGATAAATTCAAAAATATACAGAAATTTATATTATGTTGCATACGAAATGATTATCCCATCAACTTCCTGAGAAAATATATAGATCAGAAATATTTCTTAAAAATATTTTTTTTAAACTCGTAAATGCACAAATCCACCACACAACATTAGGTCCACAAAGTCAGCTTGTTAGTGGTCCAGCTGTAAAGAATTTGTGCATTCCACACACAGGATACATTTTAATACACACTTGACCAATATTTACACGACTACACTTTAAAATTATTTATGACCATTTAAACATTTATATATGTCCAATCACACATTTATGACCAATCAAAGGCTTATGACCAATCAAGCAAGTTTTTTACATGCGGTCTGGTTTGCATCTAATGCCAAGTGGTCAAACTCTAGTGTTGGATCAAGAATCGTTTGGAATGACATGGCATTGGTTAGATGTTATGAGCAAAATATGAAGTGGTAATTGATATATTAAATATGAAAAGTCGTGCTATAAGATAAGGATCGTATTCTTGATGGGATACTCTTTGGTGAGTTTTTAATGATTTACTCTATTCATTTGTGAATATACTGTGTTTTTAATTTGAATATTCGGTTTTTAGAAATTTTTAATTTGAAGTTTCGGATTTTTTTAGTTTGAACTTTCGAATTTTTTAGTTCGAACTTTCGAATTTTTTAAATTGAACTTTCGGATTTTTTGGCTTGAACTTTTGGATTTTTTGGTTTGAACTATCGGATTTTTTTAGCTTGAACTTTCAAATTTTTTAGCTTGAACTTTCAGATTTTTTAGCTAGAACTTTTAGATTTTTTAGCTTGAACTTTCAGATTTTTTAGCTTGAACTTTCAAAGTTTTTAGCTTGAACTTTCAGATTTTTTAGCTTGAACTTTCGGAGTTTTTAATTTGAACATTCGGATCTCAAATATTTATTTTTTCTACCTATACAACTATTTTAAAGATGGGTGCATCATCTTGGGCATTTGATGGTTCACTTATATTATGCTCTAAATTGTTTTTAAATTTTAATATTTTAATATTGTAATATCTTTCAGAATGCGATGGTGAATAGTTTTATTTTTCAAGTATAATAGTTTAATTTTAACTTTTAAATTTTTAAATTTTTTTTTTTTGAAATTTGGATATTTTACAATTAACTTACCAAGTTGCAATAGGGGAAGGTTGGCGCCATCAAACTAGTTTAACCCCACTTATCGGTCCTAACTCCGAGATTGCACTTGGATATTTTATAAAATTTATATTTTATTTTATAATTTTTTTAATTTTGTTTGAAAATGATGGAATATTATCTTTTATAATCGCCATTGATATTTTGAAGTGTTTTGTTATTATAAGATTCATATATTTCAATTTTTCAATTGATAATTGTGATTGTTTTTATATATTTATATATATATATATATGTATATATATATATATATATATATATATATATATATATATATATATATATATATATATATATATATATATATATATATATATATATATATATATATATATATATATATATATATATTGGTATTACGATTTGAACCAGAAAAAGCATCGTGTATTCATTTTTGAATATGAGAGTAAGAAAACGCACTCACTTTCCTGTTTTAATTTATAAAAAAAAAAGAGGTAAAAAGAGTAAAAACCCTATCTCTTTTTTAAACAGTAAGACAATAAATGGTGCATACGGTGATATACATACGATGATTATATTTATGAAAAGAAACCGAATTTTCTCTATTCAATTATTTTTTTAATTTAAAATAAAATAAAAAAGGATTTCAATACTTTTAATTTATTTTAATTAAAATCATATAAATGATATTTTTATGTTAACAGAATATTTTTCGAAGAAATCTAAATTTCCATTCCTAATGTTCTCCTTTTCGAACTTCTTATATTAAATAAAAATTTCTTTTTTACATCGGCATTTGTGATGGACATAACACACATTCAGTCAATAATTTTTAATTTTAATGGGGGATATACTTTTGAAATGCGCATGACAGTACTTCTAACCATTTTCTACTCAAGTTTAATTTCTTATCTTTCTGTTTCTTTTACTACAAGGAAAAGTCACACATCGATAAATACATTTTCACACAATTCAGTCATTACAAATTCTATGGTGAGAAAAGTTCTCCCTAATTAATTTTGTCTTTCAAAACAGTACACTTAAAAAAATTTTGTTCAGTGAAGTTAACCGACAGTTCCACCATGTATCCATACCAAATTTTAAAAACAATTTTAACATTTAGAAATGTATCCTGTATTAAATTTTTTCAGTATACACAAATATTTCCTGCTGTAGGGAAGACATAGTATGAGATGTGGTGTGTGGTTTTGAAAGAATGTTTTCGTACGTGTCGACTACTTTAAAAATTTAAATATTACTGAAGCTGATGATATAACTACAAATGAGCCTTATTTTAATGTGTGCTGGTATCAAAATAAAAAACTTTACTTTTTAACAGACTATGAGTTTATATTCAATATCAAACTATTCGCAAAATTGCTTACAATTTCTATTCAAATTGTTTAGAAACTGAAAATAAATATATCTTACTGCAGTGAAAAATATGCATACTATGTAAATGTCCTATTCCTCCACTTATTTCAGTACATTTTAAAAACTGTAGCTGAAAGCAATTTTTTATATTTATAAACGAGGCATAAAATTTCACACAGTTATAAAATTGTCTTTATCATTTTTAAATATACTACTATAAACCGTATATGGATTGTAAGATCAGTTCTAAAATCCTAAAAGCTTTTAGAGGTACAAGAAACATATAATTTTGGAGGGATCAAAATTTTAATATAATACACAAATATGCATGTTATTAAGAAAATACTTTTTAAAAATCAAAGTTCCTTCTAAAATAAACGTAATTGAAAGAAAAATGTTTAATTGCAAATAAGTGTAAATACATGTTTATCTAAGGGGTATCCCCAAAGTGAGGCATTCTTCAAACTTAAAGCTCAATCTCAGTGGCACAACAATCCATGAGTGCCAGGAACTACTATGCCCATCCCGATATACGTGACCATTGGGCACTGAGGTGCATGAACAGATGTCTCGATTTGGTGGTCTGTCTGAAGAGAGACCTTCAGTGTTTAAGACCCAAAGGAAGTTTGGTACTCATTTATCGAACCAATGTAGCTGAGATGAAAGGCAGAGTCGTCCTTGCCCAGCCCGTTAATAGAACCCAAGTCCTGTGGTGTGGAAGCACGATACACTACCACTCGACCCTATTCGGTGAAAAATAAAACTTAATGTTGGAATCTTATATGGATCTTTTTTGGATATGGTTGGAATCTTCCCTAATGAACGAGGGAGTTCAAATTTTTTTCATGTAAACTGTTAAGACGGAAATGGTTAATTCTAAACATTTCCCAAGTTGCATAATTTAAAATTAAAAGTCATAGTTTACATAAATTTTAAAGAGTGCAAAAGGTGTATTTTGGCTGCACGAATTCATTTTAACCCTCTAAGCGGATAGCACGGAAAAGTCCGTCAGTGTAAAGATGCTTCGAAAATGCACTGCACGGATTTTTCTGCCTTCAAGTAACGTTTTCAAAAGCCGATTAGCCGCACTTTTCTGAAATCCTTTCCCCCTTTTAAAGGTCTTTTATCATCTTGAAAGATAATTAGGGACGGTGGAAGCAACACAGCAGGACACTGAAAGAAAGTTTTAAGGCTCGCAGAAAACCCCGTGTTTTGACCCTGGGGCAATCGTAAAAAATCGGGGGGAAATTTCTTTAGATCCCAGGAAGTGTTTATTTGTTACCTCGTATTTTAAAAGTTTTGAAAAGTCCCAACGCATAAGTAAAATATGTTACAATTCCCTTTTGTGGTTTCATATTAATTTGAATCTGTAACAGGTTTGGGCGTGTCAGTGCAATCTGCTATTTTATATAGTTAGACAAATTATCTTTTTTTAAGTATATTATTTCGCTTCATTTTTCTTATTTTAATCAAAGCTTTCAGGTTTTTGAAACATGATTATTTTATTATAAGATACCGAAAAAATTAATAAAACACCGAACTCTTTAAAATTTGAAACCTTTTCAATTTTCCAACCACTAAAAATGAATAAATTTAAACTTCATCAAATCATTTGAAACATTTTCTTACACTTTGATAAAAATAATATCGAAAAAAAAACTAATTAAGATTTATTAGTTTTTTTTTTTAGATTTTAAAGCCCAAGTGTTCAGGGAATTTTAAGTACAGTGCCTAGTTACATATTGTTAAAATACACCGAATTATATTTGAATTTTAAGTGCTTGAACTTCAGTTTACATCAAAGACAACATAAATGGAGATTTTCACACATTTTTTTTATAACTTGAATGTTTGAATAAATGGTAATCAAAAATAAACGGAAACATTTACAGTAGATATTTATGCATATAAATAAACATAAAAATCAGTTTTAAATTCGAGCTATTCAAAAACATTCGAATTATTGTTCAAAAATATCTATTTATACAAAATACCTCAACATTTATCTTTTTTAAAGGCTAACTGAATAAGTAATTAAAATCTGGATATTTTTTGAAATCTCGACCGTATAAAGCTAGAACTTTTATGTTAGAAATTCCATTTGAATTTTCGAAAAAAAAAATGCATCGCACCGTTAAAAATTATTTACCATAAGTTTTAGCAATTGTTTGAGTATAATAAAAATTTTAAATTTTATTATATAGCTTCTTTGGTATCTTTAATATTTTTCGAAGATTTCATACAATTCAGTTGAAAACTGCATGCTAAGAGCAAAAAATATACTAAAAAAATTGATGAATATACAATTACAATAAATTCTTACATAGAAGCAAAACAGAGAAGCTAAAGCGTAGGAATGAAAAATTTTGAGTATATCTGAAGTAGTTTTCGAAATATTTATTTTAAAGTTCAGAAAATTTGTGTGCGTTATGTTATACTTAATATTAATTAAATGGTTAAAATAATATGTTAATAACAGTCATGTAATCGTGTGATGACACATTCATATACTAATAAAAATTATAATGTTTATTGATGCGAACGTCAAGAATTTTATGTAATTTTAAATTCAGACATTAAGATATTGATGTAGAAAATATAAAACGACCATCTAAAATACATGAAAAATGCAGTCTGCTATAAAATGATCTTGACAAACAAAATCCGGCATTTTCACTTACTATGACAGAGCCGGCTTAGACAGTGGTGATCTGGAAAAACAGAGCTTAGCAGACCGCGGCTTAGTCAGCAGAGGTTTTGATGGATGCCGCTCTAGCTTTTAAAGTTCCCAGGAAAAATTTATATATATAAATTACAAATGCAAAAATAAATCTTGTAATGTTCCATACATTTTTATAACAACGAATTGTGGAATTGGCTTCCAATACATTGTTGTTTTTGACAATATGTAAGGTAACCAACCCTACTTTAGATAGATTTGTACTACTTTTCGTAACCGTATTCCTTTTAAAATTAATTCGTGCAGCCGAAATACACCTTTTGCACCCTTAAAAATTTATGTAAACTATAACGGTTAATTTTAATTTATGCAACTTGTGAAATGTTCATAATTAACCATTTCCGTCTAAACAGTTTACATGAAAAAAAAAGTTTGGACTCCCTCATTCATTAGGGATTTATATAAGATTCTAACATTAAATTTTTTTTTGACCGAATAGGATCGAGGGGTAGTGTATAGTGCTTCCACACCACAGGTCTGGGGTTCTATTAACGGGCTGAGCAAGGTCGTCTCTGCCTTTCATCCCTGCTACATTGGGTCGATAAATGAGTACCAAGCTTGCTTGGGGTCTTAAACACTGAAGGTCTCTCTTCAGACAGACCACAAAATCGGGACATCTGTTCATGCACCTCAGCGTCCAATGGTCACATGTATTATGATGGGCACAGTAGTTCCTGGCCCTTATGGATTGATGTGCCACTGAGTGTGAGTTTTAAGTTTGAGGATTACCTCACTTTGGGGATACCCAATAGATAAACATGTATTTCCACTCATTTGCAATTAAACATTTTTCTTTCAATTACGTTTATTTCAGAAGGAAGTTTGATTTTTCAAATGTATTTGCTTAATAACATGTATATTTGTGTATTATATTAAAAATTTGATCAATCCAAAATTACATGTTTTCAGCTCCTCTAAAAGCTTTTAGGATTTTACAACTGATCTTACAATCCATATACGTTTTATAGTAGTATATTTAAAAATGATAAAGACATTTTTACGACTGTGTGAGCTTTTATGCCTCGTTTATAAATATAAAAAATTGCATTCAGCTACAGTTTTTAAAATGTACTGAAATAAGTGGAGGAATAGGATACTTACATATTATGAATATTTTGACTGCAGTAAGATATATTTATATTTCAGTTTCTTTACAATTTGAATAGAAGTTGTAAGACATTTTGCGAATAGTTTGATATTGAGTATAAACCCATAGGCTGTTTAACATTGTAAAGTGTTTTACTTTGATACCAGCACATATTAAAATAAGGCTCATTTGCAGTTATATGATCAGCTTCAGTGATATTTAAATTTTCAAAAATAGTCTACACGTATGAAAACATTCTTTCACAACAAAACACCACATCTCACACTATATCTTCCCTACAGCAGGAAATATTTGTGTATACTGAAAAATTTAATACAGGTTATATTTCCAAGTGTTAAATTTGTTTTTAAAATTTAGTATGAATACATTGTGGAACTGTCGGTTAACTTCACTGAACAAAATTGTTTTAAGTGTACTATTTTGAAAGACAAAATTAATTCGGAGAACTGTTCTCACAATAGAATTTGTAATGACTGAATTGTGTGAAATGTAGTTATCGATGTGTGACATTTTTCCTAGTAATAAAAGAAACAGAAATATAAGAAATTAAACTTGTGTTGAAAATGGTTAGAAGTACTGTCATGCGCATTTGAAGAAGTATATCCCCCATTAAAATTAAAAATTTTTGACTGAATGTGTGTTATGTCCATCACAAATGCCGATGTAAAAAAGAAATTTTTATTTAATATAAGAAGTTCGAAAAGGAGAACACTAGGAATGAAAATTTAGATTTCTTCAAAAAATATTCTGTTAACATAAAAATATCTTTTATATGATTTTAATTAAAATAAATTAAAAGTATTGAAATCATTTTTTATGCTATTTTAAATTAAAAATATAACTGAATAGAGAAAGATCGGTTTTATTTCATAAATATAATCATCGTATGTATATCACCGTATGCACCATTTATTGTGTTATTGTTTAAAAAATGAGATAGAGCCTTTGTTCTTTTTACCTCATTACTTTTTTAAAAAACAGGAAAGTGAGCGCGTTTTCTTACTCTCATATTCAAAAATGAATACAGGATGCTTTTTTAGGTTCAAATCGCAATACCAAAACTTTTTATATATTTTTTAATTTTTAAAAAATGACAGAAAAATAAATTTTGTTTGAAGAAAATATAATTATTTTTCAACTTCTAACATACTATTTATTTCATTTTTTCCTTTTTTTTACCCTTCATTTTGTTTTAATTTTACTGTGACTGAACATATAGGACAGAGAAGCACCGAATTGCACTACAGCTTTCATACAAGATTGCCCAAGGCAACTTAACAGCTAGCTGTAAACGATTGATCTCTTGGTTTTTACTTGACAAGGGAATTGAACTAGGTCATAAATTGTCCCCGTTCGACATCCCAAGTTCTAAAGGGGGAAAGGATAGAAGTCTGTTGCATTTTTAAATCGAACTTCCAAAATAAGAGTTAACGCTTTCGGAATAACTTTTCAGGAGGAAGGTATCCACTTAGAGGGTTAAGAGGAATACGATTACGAAAAAGTAGTACAAATCTATCTAAAGTAGGGTTAGTTTCCTTAGATATTGTGAAACACAACAATGTATTGGAAGCCAATGCCACAATTCGTTGTTATAAAAATGTATGGAAAATTACAAGACTTATTTTTGCATTTGTAATTTATATATATTTTTTTCCTGAGAATTTTAAATGTTAGATCGGCATCCATCAAAACCGCTGCTGACTAAGCCGGCTCTCCCATAGTTAGTGAAAATGCCGTATTTTGTTTGTCAAGATCATTTTATAGCGGACTGCATTTTTCATGTATTTTAGATGGTCGTTTTATATTTTCTTTATCAATATCTTAATGTCTGAATTTAACATTACATAAAATTCTTGACATTAGCATCAATGACCATTATAATTTTTATTAGTACATGAATGTGTCGTCAAAATATTACATGACTATTATTAACATATTATTTTAACCATTTAATTAAAAACTATACTACCATTTAATTACGAGTACCATTTAATTGAAAACTAATTCAGATATACTAAAAATTTTTCATTCCTACGCTTTAGCTTCTCAGATTTTTACTTCTATAAAAACTTTATTGTATGTTCATCAATTTCTTTAGTATATTTTTTGCTCTTAGCATGCAGTTTTCAACTGAATTGTATGAAATTTTCGAAATATATTAAAAAATACTAAAGAAGCTATATAATAAAATTTGAAATTTATATTATACTCAAAGAATTGCTAGAACTTATTGTAAATGTAACGGTTCTCTTACGTCTTTACAGGGTAAACCAAAGTATTTCACAGAATCTCGGGGTAATTACAATATTTTAATGGCATAAAATAACACAGTTACAATGGACAGACATTTAGAGACAATACAGGTTAAACTTTTAGAGGAAATAAGGGGAAATTAAATATATTACATATTCCAGGATTGGACAGCGAGACGAGCAACGTTTACTCATTCAATTACCAACTCTCTCTGGCGGTAATACAGAGCTTCGGTCGGTAATGCTTCCGTTACAAGTACTGCCATCTACATTTCGGTCTTAGTATTAAACCGTGTTTGACAGACTCCCCCTCTGGTTCCGTTGACGTCTCGGCTCGGAACCAGGAGGTAATTTCTTTTTGTGGCGTCCTCTTTTCCTTAGAGGAGCAACAAATCCGGTGTTTCTTTTAGTTTCTGGTTCTTGATAATCCTTTAAAGCAGAAACATGATAAGTTCCAAGGGCTTGGTCTGGGTTGGCAATCTCAGATGTTACTGGTGATCTCAAGGTGAGTATGAAGTAAGGGCCTTCTCTCTTGGGCATAAATTTCTTGCTCTTGTTGTTACAATTTAGGGGATGAATGGTCACCCAAACTTTGTCACCAGGTTTATAATTTTTTCTTCTTCGTCGATCGAAGTTTTCTTTCTGACAATCCTGTTTCTTTACGGGATTCATCCTGTAGGGATACGTTGCTATTGGGGGTTGATCACCCGTGGCAAAACAGTGTTCAATGAAAGGCGTGTGCTCTACCCCTGGTTGGAAACATGCTTCATTTCTGTCCAGGAGTATATTGAGTGTTCTTGCCTGTTCTGGAGATAAATTTTTACCCTCATCCTCTCGAAGTTCGAATGCGCTGAGTGTTATATCTTCTAATGTCTTCTTGAAGAATTTGTACTGTTTCCAAAGATTTCCGGAAAAGTGCCATTTTCCACCCTGGACGTCAAGGTCGATACCAGCTGCATTGAAGAAATCTAGTCCTAACAAAATCTTATTTCCTTTGGCATCAGGCAATACTAGAAATTCTGTTGCAATAACTTTGCCTTCAATGTACAAGTCGACGACTGTACTCAGAGCCATAATGGTCTGTCGAATTCCATCAGCCATCATAAATGAAATCCTCTTGTTCGTAAAGGTGACATCATGCTCTTGTAGGAATTTAAACATCTTTTCACCTGCAATGGTATGTTAAGCACCGGTATCAGCACATACAGCAATCTTCTCTCCAAAAATTTTGAGAACAATCATACTTGTGGGATACAAGTTTGAATTCAAGTTGAATAACGTCATACAGTTCACTGCTGTTTCCATTTCATTTGCCCTCGTGCATTTAGGATCCTTTGACTTGACGACACCAGGAGTCCCACATTCGTAACACTTTATCGGGTTTCTTCCTTCAGTTTTGTAGCTTTGAAATCTAGGCGTTGTTCTAGGGGGTCCAAGTGAGTGGTTATCATGGGATCCTCCAACAGGTTGATTTTTCTTAATTGGAAAGGGTTTCCAGAATTCTTTCTTCTTGAAAGTCTGATTTGGATTAGTTTTCATTCCAGGCCTTAGGTTATCATATGCGTCCAATTTCTCAGCTAATTCCAGGGGATCGTTTAAATCTGCCCAAATATCCAGAAAATGTTCTTTGATATTTGCTGGAGTTTTTCTTTTTATCTGATTAGTAATTATCAGACTTTTAAGTTGATCAAACGTGGTTATCTTCAACTCTTTGATCCAACCTTCAAAATAAGAAACTCAATTCAAAATAAATGTCTCGCCATGTAGAATCTGGGTTTTTCTTCTGTTGGGAAAAGTACTGCCTAAACCTATCCCTGAAACTCGAAATCTTTTGAGAAGCATTTCTTTTACCTTTTCATAGTTTTGAGCATCATTTTCTCCTCTCTTGCGATGAACTGAGCTATATCAGGTGGCAATGAGCCAATCAGGTATGCTGTCGAAGTTTTTGCAGGGATGTTCAAGAACTTCACTTGACGTTCGAAAATTGTCAAGTATAGACCCATTTCATCTTCCTTCGAATTGAATCTCGTAATAATTCTATTTAACTCTAGTTTTGGGTTTTCAAGCTGTTGGCTTGTAACAGGTGCTTGTGACAGCTTCTGCATTTCAAGTTGAATTTTCATTTTTTCCAGTTCGAATTCTCTTTCTCGTTGCTGAGCAACAACCACGGCTTTCTGTTTCTTCTCCAGTTCCGCAGCTTTTTCTTTTTCTGTTGCAGTACGTTCTGCCACAATGACGCTGATCACATATTTGACAAGTTCCTCATCATACCTATCACTGTTGGCTATGAGATCTTTTAGTTCAATAATTTTGAGATTGTCCGATGGAGCCAGACCCAATTATGTTGCCAACATTCGTAAATCCTCTTTTCTCGACCTTCCCAAAAAAGCCATTTTTCGTCACTTTTAGACTGTTTCAAAGTTAATTTAGTAAAGTTCAATTAAAGTTAATGAATTAAAGTTCACTCAAAACTGTTAATTCTGTGATCTGAAAATATTATAGTCAAACAATACTTATGCACTTAAAGTTTCCGATACATACAAAAAATACTCTATACTATAATACACTATACCTGTGAATGACAATATAATTCTCTAATTTCAAAATGTGCTAATTAATTTCCAAATCAATATTAATGAGATTTAAAAAATGAAACAAATTCTTCAATATCAACTATCTTCTAATTTTGTACTTCAAAATCAAAATAATAATATTTAAATAATATGCATTACTAATCAAAAGGAGTATCAGCAAATAACATGAAATCGTTTAAATTAAATCAAAGAAAAATTTCGTTTTCGTTAAATTAAATCACACAATTAAATTGTTTTTAATCAAAAGGAATTCAAATACGTTCAAATAGAAATACCATTCATAAATTACTTCATCCACTCTAATATTAACACTATTACAAACTTGTTTACACTTAGAAGTACTTGAAATTATTTTCCAAAAATTTTTAAATAAAAAAAATAATGTTTATATACTTTATCAAAACATACAAGTTTTCAAATGTTATAGTAATACTTCGTAATAAATCATGTACTTCACAAAATAATTATTTTTATATTAGACATAAAAAGTAAAAAAAAAACATTATGATAAAAATTGCATTCAATTTAAAACTTAATTAAAAGTTTAGTAAAATCAAACAAGAATCAAAGCTAAATTATTTTAATAAATATCAATCGCAATAATTTCTAGATAACAAAAGTATATATATGTTAACGGCATTAAATTCTTAATTAGTAAATGAATATACATTCATAAATAACCTTCAATTAGCTTTAATCAGAACAAACAATAGAATGCGAGTTTCGTTTTCAAAAAAGTATTAAGAATACTGACAAATAAATGAGTGAAAATATCACTTAAAATTCAATCACGTTACTATATACTGTAACACACAATATATACTAAGAGCAATAATATATAATCACTGTTCTTATACAGAGTAACAGAGCAAGAGTATTTAGAATAAACAACACTTATCTATTCACAGGTTTTCTGGGTGAAAACATTAACTATTCGCAGGGTTGCGAAACCTCTATTTGTTGTCGGGTGACAACGCCTCAACCTAAGTGGAAAAAGCGAGAGAAAGTTAGGAATTGTGTTCGGATCGGCCGGACTTTTGGTGCCAATTTGTAACGGTTCTCTTACGTCATTACTAGGTAAACCAAAGTATTTGACAGAATCTCGGGGTAATTAAAATTGTTTTAATGACATAAGATAACACAGTTACAATGGACAGACATTTAAACACAATACAGGTTAAACATTTAGAGGAAATAAGGGGAAATTAAATATATTACATAGTCAAGGATTGGACAGCGAGATGAGCAACGTTTACTCCCAACTCTCTCTGGCGGTAATACAGAGCTTCGGTCGGTAATGCTTCCGTTACAAGTACTGCCATCTACATTTCGGTCTTAGTATTAAACCATGTGTTACATAAATTCGGTCTTAGTATTAAACCATGTGTTACAAAAATTCGGTCTTAGTATTAAACCATGTGTTACATAAATAATTTTTAACTGCGCGATACATTTTTTTTCGAAATTTCAAATAGAATTTCTAACATAAAATTTCTAGCTTTATACGGTCAAGATTTCAAAAAAATATCCAGATTTTAATTAATTATTCAGTTAGCCTTTAAAAAAGATAAATGTTGAGGTATTTTGCATAAATAGATATTTTTGAATAAATATTTGAATGTTTTTGAATAGCTCGAATTTAAAATTGATTTTTATGTTTATATACATAAATGTCTACTGTAAATGTTTCCGTATATTTTTGATTACCATTTATTCAAACATTAAAGTTATAAAAAAATGTGGGAAAATCTTCATTCATGTTGTCTTTGATGTAAACTGAAGTTCAAGCACTTAAAATTCAAATATAATTCGGTGTATTTTATTAATATATAACTAGGCACTGTACGTAAACTTCTCTGAACACTTGGGCTTTGAAATAAAAAAATAATAGATCTTAATTAGTTTTTTTTTCGTTATTATTTTTATCAAAGTGTAAGAAAATGTAACAAATTATTTGATGAAGTATAAATTTGTTCATTTTTAGTGGTTGTAAAGTTGAAAAGATTTCAAATTTTAAAGTGTTTGGTGTTTTATTAATTTTTTTTGTCATCTTATAATGAAATATTCATGTTTCAAAACCTGAAAGCATTGATTAAGATAAGAAAAATGAAGCGAAAAATATACAGTGTTGGCAAAAAGTCCTGAATACACTCATTTTTTTGCGTAATTTTTGTGTTTGACTTCATTTTTCGTTATGAAATTATCGCACTATCTTAAATATTGTTATTGATTTTAATGTATTTTTTCATGCAGATTTCATCTAAAATAAATAGTTTCATTGATATGGTGAAAGAACCTAGACAAGAAAGCACAAAGTCACTTTAAGAATGAGTGAGTGGGTTTTCCACCAATGAAATGCTCTGTTATTTCAACCAATTAGAGAGCAGTAGCGATAAAGGGTTGAAAGAAAAATGTGAAATGTGGTTTATTGTATTGAATGCAGTTGTGTGCTTGTGAAAAATAGGGTATTGAAAGCAATTTTAAGTGCGTTTGTGGAAAATATTGGAATTATGGCTAAATTTTCATATCTGCCTGAGAATAAAAGGTACAAAATAATACATTTGAAAGAAGAAGGTTATTTTATGCGCCAAATTGCTGCTAAAGTATCATGTGGCCTTTCTACTGTTATGAGAACTTTGAAAAGATTTTCTGAAACAAATTTTATTGCGGACAGGGGGTGATCAGGACACACGATCAAGAAAGACATCTTTACGTGAAGACAGGTTATTGCACAGAATTTCACTTTCAAACAGAAAGCTTAATTCCTCGCAAATTTTGAAACAATGGACTTTGACATCAAATGTGAGTGTGTGCCCAAGAACTGTTAGAGGAAGACTGCTGGAAATTGGGTTATGAGGCTGTAAAGCGCGCCCAAAACCATTACTGACTGAATTCCAACGCAAGAGGCGATTGACGTGTGCAAGGGAACATTCATTATGAATATTAAAGACTGGGAAAAGGTAATATTTAGTGACGAGAGTCAGTTTTGTATATCTGGCAACCAAAGTAGTGCCTATGTAAGACTACGCACTCATGTGGAATTCAGCCCTCAGTGTTCTGAAGCCCACAGTAAAGTACCCGACAAAAGTGATGGTATGGGGTTGCATGTCTTCTCATGGTGTTGGAAGACTTCACATCGTTAGCGGAACAGTGAGAGCCATGGATTACAATGAAATACTACAAAATAAATTGCTACCAACTGCGAGAGATCTTTTTGGGAATCAGTCATGGATTTTTAGGACGATAACGCCCCTTGTCATCGTGCAAAGGCAGTCCAGAAATGGTTGAAAGACCATACTGTGAATAGAATGAACTGGTCAGGACAGTCTACCGACCTTAATCCGATAGAGAACTTATGGTTTAAAATTGGTTATGAAGTTTCAAAGAAAAAACCTTCAAACAAACGAGAATTAGCTGAAGATTTAATATTTTCCTTCTACCACATATTGTCACAAAAGATCTTTTGAAATTGGTGCATTCCATGTCCAAAAATATGTAGAGCCGTAATTAAAGCAAACGGCTGGCCCATAAAATATTGATTTTCTAACATGTGACAACAATGTAATTTTCAAACTGCTTATATATATATATATATATATATATATATATATATATATATATATATATATATATATATATTAAATATACCGTATTTGTAAATTTTCGCGTTATTTTTCTTTGCATATTATGTTTTTCAATATTGTTTTATTCTGCACATATTTTACAATATAGTGTTCAGGCAGCTTTACTACAAAAATATTTTAGTCATTAAGAAACTAGTAGTAGATTTGAAATTAGCATAAAAATACATTAAAATCAATAACAATATTTAAGATAGTGCGATAAAATTTTACAACGAAAAATGAAGTCAAACATAAAAATTACGCTAGAAAATGAGTGTGTTCAGGACTTTTTGCCACCACTGTACTTAAAAAAGGTATAATTTGTCTAACTATATAAAATAGCAGATTGCCCTGACATGCTCCAACTTGTTACAGTTTAAAATTAATATGAAACCAAAAGGGAATTGTGTATTATATTTTACTTATGCGTTGGGACTTTTCAAAACTTTTAAAATACAAGCTAACAAACAAACACTTCCTGGGGTCTAAAGAAATCCCCCCCCCCGATTTCTTACGATTGCTCCAGGGTCAAAACACGGGGTTCCCTGCGAGCCATAAAACTTCCTATCAGTGTCCTGCTGTGTGGCTTTCACCTTCCCTAATTATTTTTCAAGATGTTAAACTTTTAAAAGGGGGAAAGGATTACAGAAAAGTACGGCTCAACCACTTTTGAGAATGTTACTTGAAGGCAAAAAAACCCGTGCAGTGCATTTTCGAAGTATCTTTACAATGACGGAATTTTCCGTGTGGAACGCTTGGAGGGTTAATTCTCAAAAGAATTTTGGGACCTTGTCTCCAAAACCGAAAGAGTAACTTCGGACGCAAGTGTAGGATCACACCTCTAACAGATAAGTTTGTTGCATGAAATAGTACAATGCATCCTTACAAAAAAAGCAGAGATCTTCAGAGAGAATTATTAGTTAGTGGCGTGAATTCCTTAGCAGTTCGACGGAGGCTTATTGAAGCTGGGAGATTTGCAAGAAAACCAATTGAAAACAGTTCTAAACACATGTAATGAAGAAAACAATGTTTGTATTGAGCCAGGAAGTATCAGTCCTGGACTGCACAAGATTGAGAGAAAGTTGTATTCAGCGACGAAACGCATTTTTTGCGAAAGAGTTTCGACTAAGATTTGCCAGGCGAAGTGCAGAGAACCCATCAGGGAACAACATCGTAATGAAACAGTTAAGCACTCTCAGAAACAGATATTTTGGGGTTATTTTACTTCTGGAGAACCTGGCAGAAAAGTACCAGTTGAAGAGATGATGAATATTAAAAAAGACACTTCTATAATAGAATTTAAAATTGTGCCAATGATGCAAAAGTTTGCTGGTAGTGTTGGTATCTTTCAACAAGATCTTGTTCTTTGTCATATTTCTACCCTAACAACGATTTTTTTTTCAAAATGAGAAAATAATCGTTTTGGATTGACCTGGTAATTCTCTTGATGTAAATCCCATCGAAAATCTGTGGAGCATTGTAAAAAGACGTGTGAGTAAAATGGACTGCTCAACAAAGAAAACAATGATTGAGAATGCTATGAAAGTTTGATTTCGTGATGACTTCACAAATATATATGTTCTAATTTAATGGAATCCATGCCAAACTGTGTACGGGATCTCGTTCAAGCTTTAAAAGGACATATTTTGTATTAGATTTCTATACTGTGCATGTAAGGTAACCTAAGCTAATTAAACATTATTTGTGAAACTTTTGTATTTGTTTCAGTTAATTTGCACAGTACTGTACCTCTGGAATTATTTTAATGGTGTTGCTAATAAAAAGTTCGCACGCACTTGTATCATTTGTTAGATATATTAGATATTTTTAATAAGTTGGAAATCACACATTTTCTCTCTTCTTTTGCTTTCTTTTATAACGAAGAAGAAAAACTTAAAAATTTGATAGAGGAGCTTCATTTTAAGAGTGATATTTAAGCATACCTTCATATTTATTTACTATTAATACATATGTATAAGAAACAACCAAACTAACTTGGTTGTAACCATGCGAATAATTTTTAACTTGCATTCTTTACGATTAAAATGTATATTTGAGATACATCTATTTATCTAAATAGAAACTTTTCAAAAAAGAAATATATCCTGAGCGTGCAGTCGCTAGTGAAGTTGAAGACACCGAATAAACAGACATTATAATAAAAAATCAACACTTTTATTTTACTTTCATTTTACTGTCATAAGGTTGTTTAAACCAAGAAAGCGATCAAATTAATTACTTATCTAAATATCTATAACAAATAATTGGAGCACTTGTGTCTCACTAAAATCCAATATAATGGTAATCATTCTAACTTGATGAGTTAAATTGTTCAGCAAGACTTGGTATCCTTTTTTCTGAAATTTTCTTCGCGGCCTTCTTTTATTTACTCTAATATTCTAAATTCCATAAAAACCATCGTATTCAACTAACGCATCTTGCTAGAGTTTCAATAACCACTCACATTTACATGAATCCCGATTTTCTACGGGAAGCGATTTTATAAACATACAACAGTTAAGAAATATTTTTCAACAGAAGATTAAGGAAAGGCGTGGACAAAAACCATAAGAAATGGATATCCTAAAAT
The DNA here is from genome assembly GCA_019973935.1 of Trichonephila clavipes. Taxonomy (NCBI): domain Eukaryota; kingdom Metazoa; phylum Arthropoda; class Arachnida; order Araneae; family Nephilidae; genus Trichonephila; species Trichonephila clavipes. The sequence goes on along the minus strand of BMAU01021298.1, from coordinate 440,083 downwards.
AAGAATTACTATTTTAAATGGGCTAGCATTATGTTCTAAATATAGATATCTTTATAAAATATAAATTTTATTTTTATTTTAATAGTGTTTATACTTTTTTGAAGATACGTCTAATTGTACTTTGAATAAAATTGAACATAAATTAGAGATATATCAATAAAATAGCAGTATTACATTTCTTAAAAATATGTGTGGAGGCAATTTTGCACAACACGTTTTTCTACAGCTATAAATATGTAGAGTGAATGCATTTGTAGAGTATTTACTTTATTTTTAAAAACATTTTTCTTAAGAAAATGCCTTTAAATGAAATCGATAAATTCATTCTTTGGCGTAGCATAAAGCTTCCATCACGTGTTTTAAGACGCCTTTTTTGTTATAAAAGAATTTATAGTGTGTGGAAATATTACGGAAAATTAAATGAATGAATAACACATTTTACTATAATTAATATATAATTACCCCATTTTAACACATATTAGTACTTCAAAAATATGATCATTTTTCTTTAATTCTATTATTTAAGAAAAAAATGTTGACTAGTCTACTTGCTATGAAACTATACTTGAGAAATTACAAGTGAATTAAAAACATTAAGAAAGAAATTTGAAGAGAAAAAATGAAACTATAACATTTAATACTGTTTAAAAATACCGTAATATATTTGCAAGGCAGTTCAATGAAGGAAATAAAATGGGAATTAGAATAAATTTTCTTTTTCACCAAAAAATTAAGAAAAATGTTTTATTATCTTAAATATTTTACTTTAATAAGATCCAAATACGTTCATATACTTTCTTTCTTTAAACATGATAGTAGGGATTAATTGAATTTTATTTTGAAAACTGTAAGAAAACTGTTAGTCTATAAAAAGAGGTTAGATGGTGTGTGGTCAAATTATTTATTTAAGTACCGTATAACATGCAAAGTAATAAACAACCATTCTTTCATAATTTTACCTCCTTTAAAAACTTTGCGAGATCAAAATAAGTTTACAGTACCTCACACAAATAATATAAGCATGACAAAAATACAATCATGTCCATAAATTAAGAATAATTCAGAATCGCACATAAATTGAACTCTAAAATAAAAATTCACCAGTAGAATTATCACACACATCTTGAAAAAGAATAAGCAAATTACAGGAAACCACCAGATGGCGTGGAAAGTACGTCACAGTGACGAAAGTGCATGAAAAGGGTATATAAGGAATGGTGGCAAAGAAGTAAAATTGTTCACAAGCGCTTTAAAAGTTTTCAGTGCAATAACCGCTTAGTTATGGCACAAAGGAAGCATTTGGATAATTTTTTACGTGGTAGAATTATTGGACGACTTGAATGTAGACGTACCCATCTGGAAGTATCCGAAGAACTTGAAATCGCCCAAAGTGTCATCTCCAGGCTTTGGCAACGATTCAAATATGATGGTAATGTGAGTAGATGTTATAGCAAAGGTCGCCCCCAAGATACAACGCCAAATGATGACTGGTATATATATATATATATATATATATATATATATATATATATTTGGCAGTTACTGTCAAAAGAAACAGATGGAGCACAGTATCAGACCTGTCTCGTCAGCTCTCTTCAGCTAGGGGTACGACAGTTTTATAGCAGACTGTGTACAGGCGCATAGGGCACATTGGTCTATATCCTCGTAGGCCTGTCAGATGTGTTCCACTTACCACAACTCACTGTCGCATGTGTAAAGACCATGCAATGTGGACTCCATGACAGTGGTCTTGTGTGATGTTTTCCGACGAGTCCAGCTTTAGATAGCAGTCTGATTCTCGCCGGACTTTAATATGGAGAGCTCCAGGTACCGGTTACCACCAAGAGAACACCATTGAACGACACCGTTACGGTGGGACAGGATGGCTCGTTTGGGAAGGAATTATTCTTGGTTCCAGAACTGACCTGTATGTTCAGAGTGTAATGATGACAGGCTACATCTATCGGGATGACATTCTGGAACAACATGTACGTTTGTTTCGGGGCGCCATGGGCGCTGAATTTCAGTTTACGGATGACAACGCCCGTCTTCACCAAGCAAACATTGTAGACGAATGCCTGCAATCGGACAATATCACCCGTATGGATTGGCCAGCATACTCACCGCACTTGAATCCAATAGAGCATGTGCGGGATATGCTTGACCGACGAATTGCAGCCCGTCAACCCACTCCCACCTGTCTACCGGAACTTCGGAGGGCATTGCTTGATGAGTGGTGTAGTATTCCCCAAGATAAGATTGATAATTTGATACTCAGCATGCCTAGGCGTGGTAAGGCCTGTATTGCATCGTCCGGGAGACATACTCCGTATTAACCATCATGCTAACCATGTTATACTGTTTTTTTGTAAATAGGTTCGTTTTTGAAATTTGCTCCAGGGAGTAAAAATCGCAGTTTTTATTAATTATTTCAAACATATAGCATCTTTTTTGCTCTTTATCTTTTGTTTAATAAATAGACTTTACAAATAAATCAAATTTGCTTTGCGTCTGTCTCTTTCTTTGCCTGAACTTCATTATCCTTAATTTCTGAACATGAGTGTAAAAATTAATAGAATATCTCTTTTCTTGTACATGTTATGGTTTTGCTAAAAATGTATTGGCACTGCTAATTATGATACTGGATAAAGATTTTAAAGAAATAGATTTGGTGAAGGTATAATCGTTAAATATAGAAAGAGAGTTTTTAAGGAAACAATATTAATGCGTTATAAATATTTTTTGTTTGAATAATTTTTCATAAAATGTTTTCTTTAAAAAGGATGTAAAGCAGAAAATATATAATGACTCCTTCTTTCCTTCTAATGGGGCTTCAGATTGATAATTACCATAATTCCAGACACCATATACGTGAATATCGATTGCCACATTTTAGTTTTAACAACCTGTTTCCTCCCTAGAGGAATGTACCGGAATTCTGACGGTACGAAATTGTACCAGGAATTTTAATTTTGCCTAAAGCACCAAAGCCAAACATGCACTTTAAGGATCTTTAACATACCGCATAATCATATGACATGGAAGCTACCGACATTTTGCATCATAAAAATCAACCTACTTGGGCCGGGATTGAACCCTCAAACTTGAATGTACAAGACAAGCACAAAACCAACTACACCACCCAGCCAGCATCTATAGAATATTTTCACGAAAATTAAAACACAAAAAACGACTACAGTAAAATTATTTCATTAAACATATACATAATTAGGTGTTGATTTTTTTAATATTCATATCTCAATACAAAAAAATCGTCTGGGATTTTAATTAATATATAATGCTTCGGTGTACATTAAAATATTGTGAGATAATTGAAAAACACTATGATACACTTAGTTTTGAATATTTATTTTAAACAATACATCTTTTTCCAATTTAAATTATCATACTGTATATTGATTTTATGATTATCTTGTGAATTCTATTGCGGTTCAAACTGAATTACTTCCTTATCTTTTTCAGTACTTTTTGCTTTGGGCTTAATTGCTTTATGTCTTTCTGGAATGTGTGTTATGACATCAGCTCTGCTTCTTGTTGGCTTATGTGCGGTGAGTATAAGCTTACATTTTGTAAATTAATAGTTTTAATTAATATTGTGATTCCAAAATAGTAAGGGTGTATTTTTACACTTAGAGCTAGTGTTAGTATACGATAATGTTTTTTTTTATAGTATGAAGTTCATTTTTTGTTGAATTTTATCATAAAGATATTATTTTGAAATTGTACTTCTAAAAGAATTTTAATTTCCATTTTTTCAATACAATCATCCATTTTTATTTTAAATTTACATTCCTATATTAATACAATGGTTCAGTAAATGAAAGCTTATAACGCATATTTTTTTAATCGGACAAAGCATACTAAAAATAAGAATATAAAATACATTATTTACTTTAGATACATATAAAGAAAATAAATTATTCATGCCATTAAATTAATTTTAATTCTAATCCTTTTTAAAACTCTTTGAATCTAAGTTAATGTCCTCAATAAAATGTAGATTATTTCGTAAAAAAATGTGGTAATAGAAATGTAACAAAACAATTATGTAGTTAAAAATAAATGCTTACAAGCATAGTGCGATTTAGCTTAACTGTACTAAACGGAGTAACAATAATCATTCCACTGAATTTAAATAAGTATTATTTACAAGTGTTTTAATTTTTAAATGTATGTTTTTAGATTTTATTTCTTTATATTCGTTCCCTTTCAACATTTCATATAATTTTGAAACTAAATATATATTTTTCAATTTTATATTCCCTCCGTTAAAGTTACTGATTGATAACATACAGTAAAGGTTTGTAATAGTTGAACGTTGATTTTTTAAATTAATTACTTCTGCTTATTCATTTCATTAAAATTTTTATGAATTTTATAAGGGATACAATCTAAATAGATATTATCAAGCTTTTGAATTTAAATATTAACTTATTTTAATATTTTTGAAGAAGAAACATGTTCTGAGAGAATATTTATATAAAAAATAGCGGTGAATTCAAACCTGCATGTTACATAATTACTTCAAAGATAAAACGAAGAACAAGTGATACATTGTTCTTTGTGTAGAGGGAAATATTGCAGAGAACACAATAACAGTCTTTAATAAAGTTATGAAAGTACCAGAAACTTTTCTAGAACTAAGACAAATAACATTTTGAAATAAAAGAGCTTCTACCCTTTTTTTATTCCCGAATTTCTTGTACTTTCTCTTATTCGGTTTTTACTTCTTTTACTTCTTTTCTTTCTTACAGTACCTCTGAAAAATATGACGTTTTTCAAATATATAAAATTTATCTTTTATTTTATGTCTTTCATTAATTTTGTGAAAATAAATGTATTTGCTAAAAGAAATTCTAAAACTGGAGTTTTAAACTTAGCACTGTTATTTGAAAATGGAATTCGTATGTCAGTAAAAGCTTAACTAGCGGTTAGATCAAATGCACGTCCATGTCTCTCGGAATATCAAAACTTTAATAAAACAAACCATACCCTCCAAAAAACTTTTCTAAACATAAATTATTTTTAAAGATCATAAAATGTTCAAAAGAGAAGTTTTGCTGCGGAAAATCGGAAAGAGTTTTAAATGGATGGTCCTTTCTTAAATTGTTTTATTTCTGTTTTCGAAAAAGGAAATAGAGAATCTATATAGTGGCTTTCTATAATTAGTTCTTATTTTTAAATGAGAGATGCATATATATATAAATAATTATTAAAACTTTATACTATATTTTTAAAAATATTTATATTATGTATTATAATTCACGTTTAAGTTATCTGAACGTAAAACACTTGTGTAGATAGTAAAAATGACGATGGCAAAGATAAATTTATCAATTCGATATTTAACTGTTTTCTCAAAATTATGCGGATATTATTTTATATTACCTAAATAACTTTCACTCTAATACACACACACTCAAACATTTCACTTTTCAGCAATAATTCTAAGGTAATTTCAAATATATACATATACATATATATATATATATATATATATATATATATATATATATATAATATATATAAATGAAATATTCAAATGTCAGAGAGAAGTTTAAAGTTATTATGATATAACAATCAATATGATCATTTTCTTCATGGAAAAACAAAATTATTTACCATATTTTTTAAAGATAAGAATTTTAATACATGAATATCATAACTTTTCAGAATATGTATGTCACCTCTAGTATTTGTAGCTATTTGTTTTAATTTTTATGATACATATTTTTCTAAAGGAATTACCACAATTTCATCCATAAATTTTTACAAGACAGTCCTTAAGATAGACATTGTTATGTAAAATGCTGTCTGCTTGGTTTTGTGGGATTCAACTTTTATTACTATCTGCTCTATGTCTAATATTTTATACTTTTTCTCCTTATACATATTTTCGGCTATTATCATTCAAACTAAAATGAAGAAACTTCACATATTTTTTTTTTTCATTTTAATCTTTCTTGTATCTTACATCTTACATTTCGGGTTTTTTTATGACTATCCATTTTATACAATAATTCATAATTTTCAAATTAAAAATTTTTTTATGTGACCACTCCCTCCCCACTTTTTTCAGACTACATCTCTCATGTAACTATGTTTTCAAACTCTTTACATAGATTGAAATTATAATGTATTTCACATCTTACATTCTCTCTACACTACATTATTTTTCTGTTTGTGTGTATAATAACCTACTTTACTTTTTATATTCTGTACCGTGTTTATTGTTATAGATAAATTTCTATATCTAAGGAAGAATTTTTCTTTCCATGGAATTTCAGTTATACCTTATACTTGGAAGATATATGTACAAATCCAATTATGGCTTAGTCATAATCATTCAATGAAGTAACACACAAACTTTTCTTGTTAATTTTCTTTTATTACTCGACATATACGTTGTATTATTATTATTATTTTGATATTCGAGAGTATATACAATTCCAAAACGATTTAATATGATTATACATAGATTTCCTAATGCAACTTAGATTCTATGAACTAAAATGATGCTACTATATTTATTTATGAAACGCTTGTTGTACTGAAGTTTTGTGTTTTATATGCTCTATAGTATGCATTTCAAATTTAGTGCGTCTTAATGTTACAATAGTGTTAGTAATTACAGATATTAAGTTCCAATTTTATATCTATTTACAAATATTGTTGGGAAATTCCATATTACGGGACTAAAATATTGAAAAATAATATGCATATTAGGTTTCAATAGTTTCTTTTTTATACATGTTTCGACTCTCTTTTGTAAAATAATTTTATTAAAAAAAATACAAACCATGATTGAAAACTAAGTAAAAGTTAAAATATTTAAGACATTTGCCGATGACCTCGATTGTAAAGTACGTTCTGTAATACGTGTTTTGGAAGCAAGAAATGTTAAGACAATTGAAATTCATCATCGACTTGTACAGATTTATGGTTAAATGTAAAGAATGATGAAATTGTGAGAAAGTGCATTTGAGGATGCAGTGATAGCAATCCAATGTCCATGACGAAGTACGGGGTGATCGGTTTTCTCTTGTCAATGATGGTTTGGTTGAAAATGAAAAATTCGTGAAAACAAAAGGTTTACCATAATATTGCTTTTAATGAGTTACCATACAATTTTAAGAACTGTTCATTGGTGACATCTTACTTTGCTGCTTTTGTTGTTGCATATCTCCATGTCTAGTTTCTGCTAGACGAGATCTATGAGATTATTCTGTAATGTCGTGAGAAGGTAGTGTAAAAATAAAACATCACAACAAGGTTGTGGGAGTAAAAAAAATACTTTTAATTTTTTCCTCCAATAGGATAATTGAATTAAATTAGATTATGAAGTTGATAGTCTCCATGCCTAGCCAGTATGGTAGCCCCGTTTTGAAGTTGCTCTCTCCACAGCTTGTCTCGGTACATTCCGCAAGGCGTTTTTTCTTACTCGCGTTCATGATTCCTGGTCAGCATCACGGACCAAAACTCCGGGATACTCCTCACCGCTTCTTAAAACGACCAGCCCTCGTCTTCTTCGAGCTCTTTCTTTTTCTTTCGTTTTTTTTCTCTCTTTTGGTTTTTCACGGCCTTTTAAAACAACAGGGGCAGCCCATTTCTCCCCCCTCACGATTTCTCATTGGTGGGCCCATATGAGTCGATCCTTGAAACTCAACTCATTAGAGCCCATTGGCGCATAATCCACCAATCGTCCTCTCCCCTGGTTTATTCACAAACCAGCAGGTGTCCGACATATGCTCCAACGGCCAAACCCCTTCGACCCACTGTCGTCGTTTTACCGCCTTTGAGGACAATTCGCCATTGTGTATGTAAGGCAACAGTCAGCTGCCTCGGAAGCAATCTCGTCCACAGTAGTATAGCCAGACTATTGTTTGCCTTGCCTAACTGGCACCAAAGTCCAGACGCTAAATAAGCGATAATGAACCCCAGCTGCACGTGCACCAAAACTCAGTCTAGTATTGTCTTGAAAGATTGAAACTCGTTTCGGAAGAAGGACGTCACAATTCACCCTCTTAAAGCCATATACAAGCATATGAAGATCTTGCAAGTCGTCGTTGGAAAAACCCAGACATCTAAAAATATGGGACGGGGAAGCCTGCTCGATGTTACATTTCAGACAAATCGGATGAGTCTTATGGCCACCCTGGAAGGCAAGGCTTCTTAAATGTCCACTAAGAAATCTGAAAACTGCCATCTGGATGCATCTGTCGCAATTCATAGAAAGAGATCATACAGGGGAATCAGCTCAATACCAAGTATGAACCGGGGGGCGAGCCAAGTCTTTTTATCAATATGTTTTCTGGCAGAGTACATTTAAAGATAATTCAGCAGTACAGCAAAATAAGTCTCCTGACAGGGTCACCCTAGGCGTGAAGGCCATTCCACTTTACCCAGCCAAATACCTACAGACAAATGAGCTCAGTTAGTCCTCTACCTCTGGTGCTCAGGTCTTTTGACTAACAGAGGATGCCTTTATCCCCCGTCTATGAGTTATGTCATCTACTATAGCTTGTAATGCAACCTCCGTCGCGCAGGTTCAAAAGGGACGCGTTCGAGGCTTAAGAAGTGGAACTCGTTCGAAAAATAAATTACTGACTCCCAAAGATCGCCCGCTTAGGATAATTCAGTGCAATATAAATGGAATTTCAACCTGTGCAGCGAGATATAAATCAGATTAGATATTGGAGATTGCCGAGGAGCAAGGAGCATCTTTCTTTTAAGAGGATATACACAAATTAGTTCCCTGATATGAACAATGGATGTAACAATGTAGAAAAATAGTTCCCGACATGCTCTTGCATGTAAAAATAAGTTAATTTTAAAAACAAAAATGATGTGAGTGTTTCCAAAACGGTATTTAGTTTCCGGACACGTGTCATAATATAAAGCTATGTGAATGATTATGTTTACACACAATAAAAGTCAGTTTCCTTAGGTGAATGAACAAATGTTTTGAATGTGTGCGTGTTTGCGTGTCGAATGACTTCTATCTAGACCTAGACCGAAAAGAGAGAACAAAAGAGCGATATACACTGATTTTATTCTTAGTTTTAGAAGTCATAACTTTCTTTAATTCTGCTAATATTATTTTCTCTTTAAGAATAGTCGGTATCCCCTATACCAACAATGTTAAATTGAATCATTTTAGTAACCTGTTTCTGAGAGACTGTTAAATATAAAAACTTCAAATTTTGTCTGTATATTAATTAGGCTTTTTATTTAAATAATGGTAAAATATTTAAAATATATTGTTCACTTTTTTCAAAGAAAATTCATTGTAAATAATTTTCGCTTTAAAATTTTTGAAAATTCTCATTTTTTTACGATAACTGCTTTTCAGTAAAAATATTTTAGGAAAATCTTCAAAATAGTAGCTCCATGTGATATATAGTTACATATTATAGATGTGCAGTAAAAATTGGAAGTACCTCCATTCAGTAGATTCTCTGAAAAAGGTACACGTGGTTTAAAAACAGTCATTTTGAGAAAATTGCAATTTTAGTGTAAAGGCATCATAAAAATAATGAATTACAACATGTATTTGTCCTATTTTATTAAATATTAGCTTATTCTCTATTATTACTTTTAAGACTTTTTAGTCTTTCCTTTTACTTTGATTTCTCAGAAAATACTTACATAGCATTTTTTACTTTTAAACTATCGATTTTTTTAGTAGCGGTTACATAATTTTACTCAAATTCTGTATCAAATTTTGAAGAACTTTCAGTTTCGATATATTATTTTCATCAAGTTTAACTATTAAGCATCATAGATACCATTTGAAAATGTGCCAATACATGAAAATATGACTTTGGGAATACATGATTATACGATATTTCGAAAAGCTTGATTAGTGTTTTATATATTCACCTGTAAACACAATTTCTTAAAGCATCAGAATTAAAAAAAAACTTTAACTATTAGAGAAATGGTATTCAAAACAACAAGAAATTTGTTTTTATTTTTTTGAACATGAAATTTATGTATTTTTATGTATGTTACGAGCTACGTGCAACGAAAAAAGGCATTGCATTTTGAGATATTTATATACCTTTTAATAAGTAACTATCATGTTAGAGGAATATATCAAAAAATTTACATGAATAATAAGAACACACAAGAATATACATGAAATATACAGTAAAAATTTCCAGTTCATGCATTCAGTAAATTTATAGAAAAAAGAATACACAATTTAATAAAAATTGTCATTTTCTCTGTTACGAAATCTGCATTTTAGCTAAAAATGTCTGAGAAGTATTTCAAAAAGGTATAGCTTTAGTATCACCCTCCCTAGAATTGTACTAAGAAAATTGCGCCAAACAAGTGCAATAAATGATACTGTCCGGTAACTTGTTCCGCACAATTTAATAAAAATTGTCATTTTCTGTGTTACGACAAATGCTTTTTATCTAAAAATGCCGGAGAATTTACATAATTTTCCACAAATTCTGTATCAATCTTGAACGAATTTTCAGTTTTGTGATGCATTACTTACATAAAAGTTGACCATAAAACATCTTTTATTTCATGTAATAATGTATCAATATGTAAAAGTAATGAATTGGGAACATGCGATTATACGACATTTCGAAAGTTTTCATTATGGATTTGAATGTTAATATAATCACAACTTCCTAAAGTATCTGAATTAAAGTTTCTCTATATCAGTGTTTCTCAAACTTTCAATACTGGTGACCCAATTTTCAATCATAATTTTTGTCGCAAGCCCCCCTCCCTGTACAACAATAATTATTTACAGCAATAAAAACACACTTTGACGCTAAAGCTACAAAGCGATCTCAATTATAAACTGTATAAGTATTATATTTTGTATATGTTACTTTTAAGTAATATATATATATATATATATATATATATATATTAAGAAAATTACTTTATATATATATATATATATATATATATATATATTACTTACTTATTATTATGTTATTTTCCTTTCTCTAATTTTTAAATTGGAACAGATCGCAAAATGAAATATTTAATTAAGATTTATTTCCTTCAGCGCACGCATCCATTTCTAAAAGTACAAATATCATTAGAAAAATAGTCTAGTCTATGTTGCTCTCTATCATATACATCACATCTGGCATTATCGGGTGCGTTTGCGTGAGTCTGGGTAACCTAGCGAACGTCTGCGCAAAACATGTAAAAATGCTTTTCCTCGTACAATTCCAGTCAGTTTTGGTCGACTCGATACTTCTATAGTTACCAAATCTAGCTTGAATGTACATTTTTTAATTTGGACGTTAATTGTAATTCACGGTAATTAAGTATTTACGGTAGTAGGTTAAAACAAAATCATACATATATTTTTAAGTCGTAAGCAAATATTCGACGATAATAAAGGATCAACAAGTACACAGACGAGCATGGTTCCGAAAATTAAATCAAGGAAATATTCTCAAAAATAATTAAATTTTGGATTTACCACTACTGAAGTAAATGATGGGAAAAAATGCCCCAGCTCGTTACGTGTTAAAACTTACATATCCGAAGAACAACAAGTGAAAGTTGTTTTTAAAACCATGTAAAATCATTTAGCCATGTTGACAAATAATTTTAAAAAGTATTTTCTTGATGAGGACAACTTGGTAGCAAGTTACGAGTGGATTAGTGTTGTATTTCAAGATACTCCAGAAGAGCTCTCAACTTTCGAAGAAGAAATCTTCATAGATTTCACATCCAGTGAAAAATTAAAAGGCAATTTTTTAATAAACCGCTCTTTGAATTTTGGGTAGAGGTGGATGATGAATTTTCTGCACTGAAAACTAAAGCACTTCGTATACTATTACCATTTTAAACATCCTATCTTTGTTAAACTGGATTTTCTGCGGTGGATGCTTTGAAGACAAAATACAGAAAACTAAACTAAATACAGAAACTCTCAGCTAAATACAGAAAAATTACTCAGAGTGTCAATTTCTGATATTAAACCTTCCTTTGAAAAACTTTGCTCTACAAGACAAGCCCATGGAAGTCACTAATAATTATTAAACTTGTTCTTAATTTAATATTAAGAAATTATTTGTAAAATAAATTCTACAGTACTGATACATTAAATGTATACTAGCTGAAACACCGGCTCTTCGCACGAGTTCATTTTTTTAAAAAATAAAACATTATTCTTGATATAATAGCTGAACTGTAAGGAGAGTAAAGCTGCGTGCACGACATTGCATTCAAAAATGTAAAATGTTTTTTTATAGATAAACGCTATAATTTAAAATAACTGTTTGAAAGAACTAATTTTAAACCTCAGAGAATTAGCATTTAGAATAATGTTAAATAATGAAAAAGAATATAAAATTCCGATGAATAATAATTGTGTTAGTTTTTAATATTTAAAGCAGAACTACTTCAAAATGGTTTAACCCGGGAGCAAGCGCGCACTCGATGCTAAAGCTAATGGTAGTGCGGGGGGACTCAGTCGCCCCAATCATTTATTTATAATTATTTTTACTGCACACGATACAAACGTAAACGTAATAAAAAAGCGTAATAAAAAAATCTCTCATTGAGGAAATACACCAAATTAAACAAAATGTTTTTTTTCTACTTTAATTTGGTTTTGGGATCAAAGATAGCTATTTGATGAACGAAAAACGCCAGATAATAAACATAAATCATATCAGTGTTGTTGTGTATTTTTTTATTATGGAAGAAAGTATTTTGTTTTACTTCTTTCCGGTTACTTTTTTAAATCTTTAAATTTCCGATATGCTCACGCCCTCCTTGTAGGGTTATCGCGCCCCAAGGCGGCGTGCCCCACACTTTGAGAAACACTGCTCTATATATAAGACAAAATATTTCAAAAACAGCCACAAGACTGGGTTTTTTTTTGTTTTTGTTTTTTGTTTTTAAATCTAAAATTCTTTCATTTTTTTTATGTATGTAACAAACTTCTCGCAACGATAATGACAATATGTCTTTTGTAACTTTTTCTCAGGAACTATTGAACATTAAGACTCAAAATTTTGTCCATATATTGAATAAAACTTTATCTTTATACTTCAGTGAAATTTTAAAAATAATTTGTTAAGTTTCTTTTTTTAAAAAAGTTTTGTAAAATATCGCTATGAATTTCATAAAAATTGTAATTTTTTTTTGTTATTGCATGATTTTCTAGCTAAATGTCTTAGAAATATTTTAAAAATTTTAATTAAAAATACACAAGTAAATATCTATGAATGCAGTAAGTAGGTTTAGGTAAAATAAAGTTTTTAGAAAACATTAAATTTTATAAAAAAATCTTAACTTTTCAAAGAAAAAGCTTCAAAAATCATGTGATCCAATTTATGTTTATCTACAAATTTTATCTTTAATTTTCTTTTTGTTAATAAATAAATTTCGAATCGCACTCTAACTATGAGCTATAACGTTCCCTCCAAAACATCACACAGTTAAGCTTGCAGTTAAAAGTTAATGTCATTTAATATATAAAAAATATAGAGGTTTGTAACAGTTTAAATAGCCAATAATGTCAATTCTCTCTGTCAAAGTGGGCGTGGTCACTAACTGATGATTATTTAATAGTCATTTTAAAATACTTCTAATTTATAAAATGGCTAGTATGTTATAGCACTAGAAAGGTCCTGATTTGGAGATTTTAGAAATATCAAAAACTCTAAATCGATTTCCCAAAGGCGACTTACTGCTCTTAACCCTAAAGGTGGTTTGCTTCCTCGTGAAAAATCATTCCGAAAGCGAAGACTTTTATTTTGCAATCTCCTTCAAAAATGCAACATACTTCATTCATTCCCCCCTTTTAAAACTTGAGAGTTCAAACGGGAACAATTTTATGACTTAGTTCGTTCTCTTTGTCCAGTGAGAACCAGAACAGCAATAATTTATAGTTAGCTAATCTTGTATGAATGTTGTAGTGCCACTCGGTCGTTTTCCCGATATGTTCAGACACAGTAAAATTAAAACAAAATGAAAGGTAAAAAAAGGAGGGCATTATATAAATGGTGTGTTAGAAGTTGAAAAATAATTATATTTTTTTCAAACAAAATTTATTTTTCTGTCATTTTTTAAAAAAATAAAGAAATATATATATTTTCGTATTGCGATCTGAACCAGAAAAAAGCATCCTGTATTCATTTTTGAATGAATAAGAGAGTAAGAAAACGCGCTCACTTTCCTGTTTTTTTAAAAAAAAAAGCGAGGTAAAAAGAGAAAAAGCCATATCTCTGTTTTTAAGCAATAAAACAATAAATGGTGCATACGGTGATATACATACGAAGATTATAATTATGAAATAAAACCGATCTTTCTCTATTCAATTATCACTTTTATTTAAAATAACATAAAAAAAGAATTTCAATGATTTTAATTTATTTTAATTAAAATCGTATAAATTATATTTTTATGTTAACTGAATATTTTTCGGAAAAAATCTAAATTTTCATTCCTTGTGTTCTCCTTTTCGAACTTCTTGTATTAAATAAAAATATCTTCTCTACATCGGCATTTGTGATGGACATAACACACATTCAGTCAATAATTTTTAATTTTAATGGGGAATATACTTTTTCTTCAAATGCGCGTGATAGTACTTCTAACCATTTTCTACTCAATTTTAATTTTTTACATTTCTGTTTCTTTTATTAGAAGGGAAATTGTCACACTTCGATAACTACATTTTCCCACAATTCAGTCATTACAAATTCTATTGTGAGAAAAAGTTCTCCCTAATCATTTTTGTCTTTCAAAACACTACACTTAAAACGATTTTGTTCAGTGAAGTTAACCGACAGTTCCACAATGTATCCATACCAAAATTTAAAAAAAAATTAAAATTTGGAAATGTATCGTGTATTAAATTTTTTCAGTATACACAAATATTTCCTGCTGTAGGGAAGACATAGTATGAGAGAGATGTGGTGTGTGGTTTTGGAAGAATGTTTTCGTACGTGTAGACTATTTTTTAAAATTTAAATATCACTGAAGCTGCTCATATAACTGCAAAGGAGCCTTATTTTAATGTGTGCTGGTATCAAAGTAAAACACTTTACTGCTAAACAGCCTATGAGTTTATATTCAATTTCAAACTATTCGCAAATTTGCTTACAACTTCTATTCAAATTGTAAAGAAACTGAAATATAAATATATCTTACTGCAGTCAATAAAATTCATAATCTTTATATATCCTATTCCTCCACTTATTTCAGTACATTTTAAACACTCTAGCTGAAAGCAATTTTTTATACTTATAAACGAGGCAAAAAAACTCTGAGATATTAAAATGTCTTTATCATTTTTAAATATACTACTATAAAACGTACATGGATTATAAGATAAGTTCTAAAATCCTAAAAGCTTTTAGAGGAGCAAAAAACAAGTAATTTTGTATAGATCAAAATTTTAATATAATACACAAATATATTATTAAGCAAAAACAATTGAAAAATCAAAACTCCTTCTGACATAAACGTAATTGAAAGAAAAATGTTTCATTCGCAAATGAGTAGAAATATATGTTTATCTAAGGGGTATCCCCAAAAAGTGAGACAATCCTCCAACTTAAAACTCAAACTCAGTGGCATAACAGTCCATGAAGGCCAGGAATTACTATGCCCATCCCAATATACGTGACCATTGAACACTCAGGTGCATGAGCAGATGTCCTGATCTGGAGGTGTGTATGAAGAGAGACTTCAGTGTTTAAGACCCCAAGCAAGCTTGGTACTCATTTATCGATCCACTGCACCGTGATGAAAGGCAGAGTCGACCTTGCCCAGCCGTTTATAGAACCCTGACCTGTAGTGTTGAAGCACGATACACTACCATTCAACCCTTTTAGATGAAAAATAGTACCTAATGTTGTAATCTTATACAATCCTCGAACGAATGATGGAGTCCAAACTTTTTTTTTTCATGTAAACTGTTTGGACGGAAATGGTTAAATAGGAACATATTTCACAAGTTGCATAAATTAAAATTAACCGTTATAGTTTATATAAATTTTTAAGAGTACAAAAGTTGTATTTTGGATGCACGAATTAATTTTAAAAGGAATACGGTTACGAAAAGTAGTACAAATCTATCTAAAGTAGGGTTGGTTACCTTAGATATTGTGAAACAAAACAATGTATTTGAAGCCAATTCCACAATTCGTTGTTATAAAAAAGCTATAGCGGCATCCATCAAAACCGCGGGTCCCTCTCTGTTTTCCCCGCTCGCCCTGTCTAAGTTGGCTCTGTCGTAGCAAGTAAAAATGTCGTATTTTGTTTGTCAAGATCATTTTATAGCAGACTGCATTTTTCATGTATTTTAGATGGTCGTTTTATATTTTCTACATGAATATGTTAATGTCTGAATTTAAAATTACATAAAATTCTTGACATTCGCAACAATGACCATTATAATTTTATTAGTATATGAATGATTCGTCAAACAATTACATTACTATTATTAACATATTATTTTAACCATTTAATTAATATTAAGTATAACATAACGCACACATTTTCTGAACTTAAAATAAATATTTCGAAAACTACTTTAGATATACTCCTAATTTTTCATTCTTACGGTTTAGCTTCTCAGCTGTGCTTCTATGGAAAAATTTATTGTATCAATATTTTTAGCATATTTTTTTCTTTTAACGTGCATTTTTCAACCGAATTGTATGAATTTTTTGAAATATATTAAAAAATACTTATATATATATATATATATATATATATATATATATATATATATATATATAAGATGCTACATATAAAAATTTGAATTTTTATTATACTCAAAGAACTGTTAGTAATTATGGTAAATAATTTTTAACTGCGCTATATACATTTTTTTTTCGAAATTTCAAATGAAATTTCTAATATAAACTTCCTAGTTTTGCACGGTCGAGATTTCAAAAAATATTCAGTTAGCCTTTACGAAAAGATAAATGTTGAGGTGTTTTGGATAAATAGATATTTTGAATAATAATTTGAATGTTTTTGAATATCTCAAATTTAAAATTGATCTTTATGTTTGTTTATATGCATAAATGTCTACAGTAAATGTGTCCGTATATTTAAAATAACCATTTATTTAACATTCAAGTAAAAAGTAAAAAAATTGAGAAAATCTTCATTCATATTCTCTTTGATGTAATCTGAAGTTCAAGCACTTAAAATTCATATATAATTCAATGTTTTTCAACAATATATAACTAGGTACTGTACGTAAACTTTCCTGGACATTGGCTTTGATATTTTAAAAACACTAATAGTTTTGAATCAGTTTTTTTCTTGTTATTGATTTTATCAAAGTGTAAGAAAATGTTTCAATTTAATTGATGAAGTTTAAATTTTATTTGACATCTTATAATAAAATAATCATGTTTCAAAAATTGAACGCATTGATTAAGATAAGAAAAATGAAGTGAAGGAATATACTTAAAAAGGTAATCTCAAATTAATATGAAACCAAAAGGGAATTATAACATATTTTACTTATACATTGGGACTTTTCAAAACTATTAACATACAAGATAACAAACAAACACTTCCTCGGGTCTAAAAGAATTCTTCACTGATTTTGTACAATTGCTCTAGGGTCAGATCACGGGATTCCCTGCGAGCTATAAAACTTCCTATCAGTGGCCTTCTGTGTGGCTTCCACCGTCCCTAATTATCTTTGAAAATGTTAAACCTTTAAAAGGGGGAAAATATTTCAGAAAAGTACGGCTCAACCGCTTTTGAGAATGCTACTTAAAGGTAAATTTATGCGTGCGGTGAATTTTCGAAGCATCTTTACAATGACGGGATTATACGTGCAAAATGCTTGGAGGGTTAAACAATTAAATCTATGAAAAACTTAATTAACACTAGAAAGACTGAAACTTAACGGCATTGTGAAATAACTGCATTGTGAAAGAATGATTAATGTGTAAGAAAATGTGCTTAAAATTAACTTTTAATATTTTTTTAAATTTTATTTGCACAGTCATATAACAAGTTTCTAGTAAATATCAACAATAAAAAAATTTACTTCACTTGAAAAAAATATATTTTAAACAATTCTAAGGATCTGTGCATTACATATGTAATTGTTTTTCTAATCGAAATTAAACAGCAGTCAAAATGATTACTTTAGGCAATCTAGTTTTAGAACGATTGTCAATTCCAATAAAAAAATTGAGACACATAAGTTTATGGGTTTATTTTCTACTTTTTTTTTCTTTTTTAAATTGCTATGTCAACAAACAACAAGAATTGAAGCAACATTTATCTGAAACTTTTAAACTAATCATTATCTTATTTTCAAAGAATATACTTGTGAAATGAAAAACCCCCACTGATGTATACTTTTATTTAAATTTTAAATTCAGTAGTTACGGACAATTTATTGACAATCTTTTATTTAAAAAATATTAAAAATTTACTTTTTTACAATTACGTGAAAATATATATTATTTAAAAAAAAAATTATCTCTATTATATATTTTTTAAAATGTTGGTTACTCAAATTATTATGCAGATGTAACTATACATATTTAAATGTTTTTCAAATACAAAGCCTGTGTCCCCCAAAGCGAATTATCTGACTATAACTAAATTTCTTATGTAAATATATTGACTCCACAACTTGAATTTTTTACATTGTTGTGGTCAATGAATATATAGTTTGAATTCCTCCTTAGCTCCGA
Organism: Trichonephila clavipes; assembly: GCA_019973935.1. Classification (NCBI taxonomy): domain Eukaryota; kingdom Metazoa; phylum Arthropoda; class Arachnida; order Araneae; family Nephilidae; genus Trichonephila; species Trichonephila clavipes. The sequence continues at coordinate 421,379 of BMAU01021298.1, read as the reverse complement.
TTTGGTGTGTAAAAGAAAGAATGTTCCAAGTATATAGAGTATAATATTTGAAATTGCTTCCATTCATCCACATTTTGTTTCTGTTAATTCGTAGGTAACTGTATATAAAAACACAAGGATTTGTTACTATTTAAAAAAGACTCACAGTTAGCGATTAAAATTACCGGTGATTTGAGCCATTTGTACAATTTTGTAGTACCGGTATTCACAAGTTTAAGTACCATTTTTTCGTTATTTTTTAGAATTTTTAAAAACATTTTTCCACTATATGTTCAGTTATTAAGAAATTGGAAAGTTAATTGGTGCAAATCAGCAACTGTGCTATTTTCATGAAATTCAAATAGGAGTAATAGATGTATTATACCAAAAAATATAAATAATAGAGGAATCCAAATACTATGAACATAGAAACTTCGGATTTAGATTTTAAATTTATGTTAATATTACATTCTAAATCATATTGAAGCAGTTTACTCCTAATGATAGATCGATTTTTAAAACTAAAAACCCCAATCCAAAAAGTAATGATCGCGACTTAAGCGTGCAAATTTAATTTTTCCGATAGCAAATTCGACTTAATCTTCAGAGCTGTAGCAGCTCTACTTCCAATAAAACTGGTTAGTGAGGCATTTTGTCCGGGGTAGATTCTAATTTACTGATAGCTTATGAAACAATTAATTGTATGTTGCAGTCACTGAAATAGTAGCACACATCACTATCTGAAGAACTGTATAAACTTAACTCAGTGATGTGACAGCCCATGAGAGCAAAACGCAGTATACGCGAACTTGAGCCCTGAGGTGCATGAGCAGATGTTCCAATCATGTGGGTAGTCTCACATGAAATCCTCAGTGTTAAGTTCCCAATCAAGCTTGGTACTCATTTTATTGACCCACTGAAGGGATGAAGGACCGAGTCAACCTTGTCCAGCCCGGAGTTTGAACCTCAGAGATGTAGCGTGGAAGCGTGATGCATTAACCACTCAGCCACTGGGCTTCATAAAAACTATATATTACATTAAAAAATCGCACACAAAAAAGGCATACACAAGTAGAAAATGCCTTAAGTTATTTACATAATTATAATGATATAAAATGTCTTAAGTTATTTACATAATTATAATAATAGAAAATGTCTTAAGTTATTTACATAATTATAATAATAGAAAATGTCTTAAGTTATTTACATAATTATAATCAGTTTAAAAATAAAATTAAAAGGAACACAAGGTACTTAGCAATACAAATTTGATCAAGTGTATAGTAAATTTTCCTAAACCTGTTTACCTACAGACCTATCCACATTCAGAATAATTCGGTACAGTTATCGAAGATGATGATGATACTAATATTGAAAGTAAAAAGGAATTGTCTCTTGAACAAAAATTAAAATTAGAGAAAACTAAAAATTTCCAACAAACCCTAACATAATACAGAAATCAGTTAAACCAAAACCATCCGACGAGAAATCAATTTATTTAAAGATGACGGATTTAGAGGTAAATATTTACTTGGGGAAAAAGATATCGCGCATTGCTAACACCTACTACCGTAGATGCCGAAAGAGCGTTTTCGACAGCTGGTAAATTTTGTACAAAATTACTCTTGCTGCCTTATGTTTCTTAAGCGAAAATTTTAATAGTGACTACAAATTGAATTGTGATATTTACACTATTATGTGATTGAAATTAATAAGAAGTTCCTTTGCGTTTTTTGTGTGTGATTCCTTATATACTGTTATTATTTATAAGTTGCAATTTTTTTGTGATATTTACACTCACTAATAAAACTGGTTAATAAAACAAAGAAACACATGTATTTTCTTTCTTTTTCTAAAATTTCTACTTACAGTATTAAAGTCAGTATCCCGTAATTAATAACTAAAAATCACCGAACACCGGTATTGAACTTTTCGTCTGATATTGCGATTATTACTAACAGTTAACGATAACAGTGTATAAATCAAGATATGATTTAATTTTTTTATTCTGTTTGTTTATCGTTCGCAAAATTCACTTGAACACCATTTACGTGGCATTAGCAGCGCTTTTAACAACATCTAGGTAAAAAATAATGGTTAAAAAATAATTTCCAGTTTTCGAGTATGTAACATAGGATAAATTACTCAATTTTATTTACATTTAAATTACAAAATTTTATTATAATGCGATATCATGCGAACAAAATAAAAATATCCGATAAATAATGACGCAAGATAAGTAAAGAAATAATTCATTGATTTTTTTACGAGAAAATATTTCTTGAGGTATTTTTTATTCACTAGATCTCAATAAAAATTATTGAAAACTTTTGGTTACAGTAATGGAATTAACTTAAGATAATTGTTTACTTATATCATATAAATTATTGTTTAATTGAAAGGGAGCTTTTGGGAAAAAATAGATAAAATTGAACTTAAATATTTATGTCTTAGACGAACTTTCTTAAAATAAATAAACACAACGAGTGACTTGCCCTTTACAAAATTTATTGTTACGAGTTTTGTATAATTAATGCTTAATTTCATATTAAAATAGCATAAATAGTTTGCATATGGATATGTTAATATTACTTAATGTTGCATTTAATTTATTATGAAAATTGTAATATTTGCTAGTAACGCCGTCTCTTGCAGTATAATGGCGTTTTAATAGAAATTTAGAGAAATGATGGCGCGCGAGAGATAGAGTCAAGTTGGCATTAGCTTTGGTGACCATTTTCCGCGACTTCGGGACCGTATGCATGCTTCTGGAAATTACTAGGAAAATCTATAACATCACAATCTATGAAGCAAGTGGTTCTTTCGAGAAAGAGCTGGAAGGTAGCCTCACAAACTATAAATAATAGTCGCTTGCTGAAACCGAGTCAGTATTACTCCAGCTGTTTAAGAGTTCACTAGCGATCAGTCGCTTGGAGAATAAACTTTATGTGCTTGTACTTTTAGGCACTGATAGATGTGTCTGAGTACTGTAAAATGTGTGAAAACCTTTTTCAACATAGTGTGCAAATTTTACGGCTGTATCCTGTATTTTTAAGAATTGTTTTTCGACAGTAAAATTTCTTCGCTCTTAAGGAAATATTTTGTTCTTTGAGACTAGTAGTATAAAAACTACGAACCCCAATCTGAGTAACAATATTATATCTATACATAATACATAAGTTATAAAATATTTATACGAATTATAATTTTCTCTTTCTGATAGGAAAGAATGACGTAGTTGTCTCAGTTTATCCAATATTGCCACAGTTTTTATTTTTATTTATTAGCTAATTCAGAAATAGAGACATAATGAATTAGCAAACTGAAAATCAGACGACGAGATACCCCATTTTAAGATTTTTAACGGCAACAATTTTAATTATTGAGTTCAGTCGTAAAAACAACAAACCTAGCCAATAAAAGGCATTACAATTAAAAATACTCCAATCAATTTAAATAATATTTTTGCATAAAATACTTTGAAAATTTCACTTATTACAGATGAAAGTAGACTTGAATTGTAATATTGACAAAATTGAAATGTGATAACCTGGAGAATTGACCAATTTATTGATAACTAAAATAATGGTATCCTTGTCGGTAAATAACATATTAGCCACATATTGAAAAGCATATGTTGTACTTATGTTTCAAATTAGCCTTATTCTGAGTAATTTGTATTATCCCTAGTATATTGTTTAAATATATAGTCTCTCAAAAGTAAATATCCATCCATTTGTATTTCTTATGAATTATGTGAGCTACATGCCAGTATTTCCTCCTGTACTCATGAAAAAGTTCACGGAGTACATTATTTAAAAGTATCGTATTATTTTTTAAAAGGCAATTTAATAAAACGTTCAAGTGTCAAGGCCTTTTCCATTGAAAATAAATTTAAGCACAAATCTTTTTTAAAATCTAATTTTTAGGTACTTCCTTAAATTAAAAGACTCTGTGTTTTTATTTATGAGAAGAAGGAAAAAACCAAATGTGGATGGTTAGTTTCGTTAGAATCTCAATTCATGTCCCCCTCCCCAATAAATTAAGAATTAATTGAAAAAATACAGCAAAATTGTATTAAAGATATATTTTTTCAAACAATATGTAGATTAAAAGCAATATACAGGAACTTTTGCATCAAAGAAATTTGCCGTGATATCGTAACTTTTCCCAGAAATAGACTGTCAAATAAATCATAAATACAAGTAAAAAACTTCTTACGAGAGGGAAAAAGTTTGTGAAATGGATATTCGATATAAATGTAAATGCTGCGTATAAAAATCAAATCAAGCCACATCAAGTACACCTGCTCGTATTGACATGGCAAGCAATTTTCAACCTAATATTGATATGTTTTCATTTAATACCGTGTAAATTAAAGTGAAAAAATTTTGCATTTTGCTGCTTTTTTTTGTTGAATGATACAATATCGCACTATCTATATATAGGAAATCATACCCATAATTTTTGCATATTTTCGAACGCAATTTTTACTTATATATCTCATAGATTCTTGCACTTAAATTTTGTATAAAAAATTGGGAAGTACTTGAGAGAGAAAAAGATAGGAAAGATAACAATGTTGTGAGAGGTCTTCACCTCTTTCTTGGGCACCTAGATATGTAGGAGTTAGTGACGAAACACTAGCCACGATTCTTTTAATCTTTTTAATGACCACACAATATAACGACACAAATTCAATAGGTAATAGTATGGGAATGTCTCTGTGATAACCGCGAAAGTGTAACAACGACGAAATACACGAAATATTAGGAGACTATCAAACTCGATCCTTGGTTTATATATGTGATTTAAGCTATTATTCGATTAAATCTAATATTAATTTAATCTCAGTGATTAATCGTCACTTTAAATTATTCTCCTAATAAGTATTTATTCACAATAATTAAATAATGATACCTGTTACTAACAAGCTTACCTGATCTCTGGTAAGCATCCACCCCTACTCTCTATTCTAGCTAGAAAACTTCGACCATATATACTAAACTTTATTTGCATATAACGATGTCCTTCTTCTGAAGGGTTGGTTGTGAATAACGCGAATTGATAGCCCAAAGACTTCCCAAGAGGGTTAGTGGAATGATCGCGAAAAGATTCGTCACAAGGTATTCTGTAATTCAGTTCACAAAAGCTTTCGACTAGGTGGCTTAAAAGTAGGTAGGCCGCTTCGTGAGCCCAAGGTGGAGGGTTTGGTCCCCGCTGAAGGAAAAATCACATGCATACATGTTATGTGATTATGTAGCATGTAAAAAATCCATTGAGTATCAGTTTGGCTCTAGTACTCTCAGCACAATTAAACCGAGACAATAATTAGCATCAGACAAGAGCTTGAATTAAAGTTATTTCAGATACTAAAATTTGGTAGCGAAACCCACCACTTGATAGTGCTACCATGAAATGGCTCTCATATTTAGAGACTTGCCATGTCTGCAAAGGCTTAGTTACCAATACGCAGCCCATCAACAAAAAAATTGAGAGAGACGATCTAACCTATTTACATCGGACAATTTATTTCCTCCAAATGCTCCCTGATGTAAATATCTGGAGAATAGGATACATTGTTATTAATAATTAAAGCTCTTTACTTTTACAACGTCTTAATGTCAAAATAATTGTGCATAGAGATCTAGCTACCTTTCCGAAAGCATTTCAAATGCGCATTCAATATCTGACTTGTTTTTAAACAATTCTGAAATCATGAATTTTATAAACCATATTCATAACTGAGATTGTGACTTCAGAGAGAGAGATGGTTCTAGCATTTGTAATTATTACAATATGTTTCATTATTTAGTTATTGCAAAAATAATTGGGTCTCGAAGGATCAAAAATTTTAAACATCAAAATTAAAATATAAAAGAAAAACCTTGCAGTTCCGTGTATGTGCTCATGAACAAAAATTTAGTGCACCAAGGAGTCGTCAAAATGAAACGAAATTTTACATACGTAATGACTACTTTAATATAAGTAAATGATAAGGATATCAAAGAAAAAGAATCATTTATTTCAGAGAAAAAAGGCAAAAGAAAGGAGAAATTAATACTCTGTTTAACCACCTCTAGCGCAAATGCACGATGTGATATGATCGGGCATTGGGACACACAAGTTCTGTGTGATGTCTTGAGACATTTCGTTCCATATTTGCTGTAACCTCTCCTCTAGCTCGTTCAAACTCGGGGGATGCCCGACTCGCCGTACCAATCGATCCCAAATGTGCTCGATTGGAGACAAATCTCGGAATCGGGGAGGTCAAGGAAGAGTAGTAACAGTGTGGAGACAGTATTGTGACACCCTTGCTATGTGACGCTGAGTATTCTCTTGTTGAAAAATGGCTCCTGGGAGCCGTTGCATGAGTGTCAACAGATGTGGTTGCAGGATATCATGGACATAACACTGGACTGTCATAGTGCCACGGATCAAAACTAGGGGTGACCTTCTATTTTAAACACTTTAGTTTGATGATTTGATTAATTAATTTATTATTCATGACACAGGATAATACATCACAAGAGACCATGGCAGCTAAGTGGTAATGGTCGCAAGCTGGAGGCCCGCGTTATTTGTGAATAATCGCGGCTTGAATTCTTATGCCACTTAAGTCCTGTCATGTAGAGGGCCTGATACATAGTAAATGTATTGAGTCTCAAAGTTCTCATCTTGCGTCTCAAAGATCTCATATGCGAGAGCGGAGTGTCAGATTATGTATCCTCGTCACCAAACCATGGTTTAAATTTACAAGGTACATCACTAATAACCATCGTGTAGCTTCAAAGTGTAATTACAATAAGAGGTATTATATGTATATGTAGTATATATATATATATACATATATACATATATATATATACCCACACATACACACACATATATATATATATATATATATATATATATATATATATATATATTATATATATATAAAAATCTGTGCGTGTGTTTGTCACTAAACTCCTCCTAAACGGCTGGACCGATTTCGACGGAATTTTTTGTGTGGGTTCAAGTAAATTCGAGAATGGTTTAGGTTCACAATTCGGTCCAATATCGCATTTAGTTAAAAAGATATTAATTAAAAACATTCAAAAAATACAACTCAACATTCACCTGCATTGTTGTAACAACGCTATTGTAATAAACAAGTAATATAAAAAAAATTTAATCAATTCCTTCTTAGATCAACCAAGAAAAAATCTATTTTAGCTACTTTTTATTAAATAGTTGCAATTAATATAAATATGTATATACATATGACAGAATCACTACATTAAGTGGTAATTAATTTTTATTAATTATCATTAAAGTATCCTATTGTCATCCAAAACAATCGTGTATATAAAATTTCCTTTCAATAGAATGCTTTAACACGTGAGAAGAAACCTTTTCAAATTTTGACATAAGTCGCCAAAAGGGACGCTAAGTCGCCAACGTAATGTATTTGTAATTTCTTAAATAATTATTTTTAATCAATTAATTTTTATAAGTTATAATTAATTTTTTTATTGTATTGTCCTCCAAAATAATCATGTACATTGCATTTCAGCTCAATTGAGCGCTTTGAGGTATCCGAACACGTTGAAAATGACCAAATTCGGACAAGACCGATATTTTTGTTTTCTATTTTTTTAATACATCTATATTTTGGCTTTACAAAACATACTTTGATTTGATTCTATGCTTCTTAGAGGCCACGTTACAATCAATTTTATTAAGTTAGATAAACCGGAAGTGTGTCTTTGATCTACCAGAAGTGGGCATTTAAATTGTTTGAAATCTATCATGGCAAGTTTGATCACACAAAATATTACAAATGTATTTCTATAAAACTTTTTGCACATGATATTTATGCTAGTTTCCACAGAATTTACTAAAATATGTTTTGCATATTATAAAGGACATTCACAAATTTTTGAAACATAAACATAAAGAAAAGTTAATGTAAATAAAGATTAACAAATAGAATTTTGTACGTTTTTATATAAGAATAAATCATATGATAATATTAATTTTTCTCGTATTTTTTATAAAAAACACGTGTTATCTTTCCCAATACAAAATATTACTATTAAAAAAGCTTTTAAATAATACAATAAAAAATAGGTAGATCAATTTTTAACTTTAATGTGCCTATAAAGCAAGAAAACTTAATATGTAAATGTAATGACTTTAAAGAATTCATAGATAAACATCACAAGCATATTGTTACTGGTGACTTCAATATTGTAAAAGACAACAATCTTAGAAACATAATGAATAAAGGTACTGGTTTTAGATTAATGATTTCGAATAATAATAAAATTATAAAGAATCAGTTATATAATGATATTGAGCAATTTATATACAAAACAGCTTTTAAGTATAGTATGACTATAGAGGCATTCACAGAATTCTAAGGTAATATTACACAGCAGCTTACTAAATATAACTTTGGTACAAATAATAAAATCTTTTTTTAAGATATTAAAAATCAGATTAAAAAATTACAAAATAATTTCATTATAGTTTATGTTGATAAAATGCCAGGTAATTTTGCCTTCATATGTAAATACTATTATAATTTAATGATCAACAGATATTTTTTGATAATAATACAGATTTTATTAAGTCATAATTTTCTGATAGAGAAATAGATAATCGAATTTTGGCCCTTCATAAACAATTAAGAATTAAAATTAATAATAGTTTTAAATTTCCACATACATTTCTTACACCCAAATTTCATAAAGACCCAGTCAAAATTAGGACAATTACAAATGGATTTAATACATATATCAGCAAAACAGGCAAAATTCTCCATGAAATATTACTTGATACAGTAAATAATCTTAAATTCACAGCCATACTTAAAAATAGTAAATCTCTTATTGAACAAATAAAAGATAAAAGGATTTATTCAGTCTATAGTTTTGATTTTGACAATCTTTTTAACTCTATTAATATTGATGATATGATTAATATACTTGTAAATTTACATAAAGATAATTTATTTAGTAATGTTAATTATGATAGATTTAGTTCACAACCTAGGTTTGTATTTAAAGATAACTACATATTTCATAAGGGTAACTATTATATGCAGATTAAAAGTTTGCCACAAGGTGGCCCTACGAGCAACTGTCTTGCCAATTTATACTTGCATTATTTTGAAAGTAGTTACATTAATAATTCTTAATATTATATTTATCGTTACATATATGACATAATAATTTTTGGCAAACAAGTCAATTTTATACCTAATAATAATTTTTATCTACAATATCTTAATTTAATACAGACAAATAGTAACAACAATGAAGCAAATTTTCTTGACATACATGTGAAATTAATAGATCATGTAATAGTTTCTAATATTTATGACAAAAGAGAAGATTTTAATTTCAATATTATAAAAGTTCCGCATTGGGAGAGTAATGTACATATTTTTATATTCAGAAATATTGTTATTAATTATATACAACGCAATAAATTTATGTTGTCATAAAAATCAGAAATAATAAATAACTATAAAGATTTTACTAAATATTGCTTAAATCAGAAATACCCAATTAATTTTATTAATAGTTATATGAATAAAGATATTCAAAATTTAAGGATTAAAAATTCTTAGATTAATAATAGTTTAATACTTTAAATTTATACATTTCATAGTTATAGTTACCTCCATATTCTATTATTAGTTAAAATTAATTATTATTATTTAAATCATATATGCTCTAGTCTCACTAAAGTTATGGTAATTTATAACTCTTTCATTAATCTTTGTTTCTATTCTTTTTATACTTTCATTAAGTGCTACATTTCAGCCATTCGTATGCTTTAAATCTGCATTAGGGTCCAGAATCTGGTAATAACATATTTATTGCACTCGGATTTAGCGTGGGTTCTGTATTTTCAAGTGCAATTTTTAGGTAAGTTACCTCTATTTTGTAATGGATTTAGATTTTCCTATCCATTACATTCAATAGGTTTTTGCTCAGTATTATTTACATAAAGGAGGAAGGTTGCTGGCCAAAAACATGTTCAACCCCACTTTTATATAAATTACTTTATATATTAGCTGTCCTAAGTCAGCAACGTTCATAATCCTGCAGCATCCATTTTATAATTTTTAATCTAGTGTTCTTCATTGTATGATCCCTTTACTGTCACTGTGTATTTTTTTTCGAATGTGATTGATTAATGGTTATCCATTGTTTGTAGAGAAATAGACTTTATATATATATATGTACACTCATGTCCAGAAATTAAGGAAAATTCAGAATCACACAGAAATTGAACTCTAAAATAAAAATTTCACCTGTAGAATTATCACACAAATCTTGAAAAAGAATATGAAAATTACAGAAAACCACCAGATGGCGTGGAAAGTACGTCACAATGACAAGAGTGCAAGAGAGGGGTATATAAGGAATGGAGGCAAATAAGTAAAATAGTTCACAAGCGCTTTAAAAGCCTTTCAGTGCAATAACCCCATAGTTATGGCACAAAGGAAGCAATTGGATGATTTTTTACGTTGTAAAATAATTGGAATACTGGAATGGGACGTACCCAGCTGGCACAATCCGAGTAACTTGGAATTACCCAAAGTGTCAACTCCAGGCTTTCGCAACAATTCAAAGATGATGGTAATGTGAGTAGATGTTACAGCACAGGCCGACCCCGAGTTACAACGCTGAATGAGGACTGGTATATATATATTTGGCAGTTACTGTCAAAAGAAACAGACGGATCACAGCATCAGACCTGTCTCGTCAGGTCTCTTCAGCTACCGGTACGACAGTTTTAAGGCAGACCGTCTACAGGCGCTTAGGGCACATTGTTCTATATCCTCGTAGGTCTGTCAGATGTGTTCCATTTACCTCAACTCACAATCGCCTGCGATTAACCTGGAGTAAAGAGCATTGTGGACACCACAACAGTGGTCTTGTGTGATGTTTTCCGAAGAGTCCAGATTTAGTTTTCAGTCTGATTCTCGCCGGACTTTAATATGGAGAGTTCCAGGTACCCGTTACCACCAAGAGAACACCATTGAACGACACCGTTACGGTGGTGCAGTAAGGCTCGTTTGGGGAGGAATTATTCTTGATTCCAGAACTGACCTGTATGCTCAGAATGTAACGATGACAGGCTACATCTATCAGGATGTCATTCTGGAACAACATGTACGTTTGTTTCGGAGAGCCATGGGTGCTGAATTTCTGTTTATGGATGACAATGCCCGTCCTCACCGTGCAAACATTGTAGAGGAATGCCTTCAATCGGAGGATATGACCCGTATGGATTGTCCAGCATACTCACCGGACTTGAATCGAATCGAGCATGTGTGGGATATGCTTGGCCGACGAATTGCAGCCCGTCAACCTCCTTCCACCCACCGGAACTTCGGTGGGCATTGCTTGATGAGTGATGTAATATTCCCCAAGATCAGATTAATAATTTGATACTCAGCATGCGTAGGCGTTGTAAGGCCTGTATTGCATCATCCGGGAGACATACTCCGTATTAACCATCATACTAAACATCATATTAACCATGTTATACTGTTTTTTGTAAATTGGTTCTGTTTTGAAATTTGGTCCAGAGAGTAAAAATAGCAATTTTGTATTAATTATGTCAAACATACAGCATCTTTTTTGCTCTTTATCTTTTGTTTAATAAATAGACTTTACAAATAAATCAAATTTGTTTTGCGTCTGTCTCTTTCTTTGCCTGAACTTCATTATCCTTAATTTATGAACATGAGTGTATATATATATATATATCTTAAACAATAATATAATTATTTAAGGCAGACCTTATAAGTTTGAACCACGAGCAAGTGACGAAGGCGTGACATTTTCCACTCATCCATACTACTCCTACGTAAGATATTTGAACCACATTGATATATTAATAACAAATTGAAATAAGTTAGTGATCAAAACTTTTTAATTTAACAGCAAATTAAAACGAAAATTATTACCTTTTCGTATAATTTGCTTAGTTTCTGGTACACATACAATATTCTCCCTCTTCAAAAATATAATTTTGAATTATTTATATAATTTTTGTAATTCCAGAGATGAAATTGTTTATTCAGTAACAATTAATTTCCACAGAAATATTTAAATTAAAGAATAATTAGTAGAAAACTGAAGTGTTTCGAATATAAGTATGACGACATATCTTTCGCTCTAACTATTTAGTTATTTCCTGATTATATCAAACAATTTGAAGAAGCTTTTTGGAAGGCTTTTGAAATATGTAAATATTTACAATAGAATCTATTTGATTTTCGTTGTTTTTATTTTAGAAACAATGGTATGTAGAATATTTGCTTCCTTCTACTTTCTTTTTTTCTCCTAGTGAAATGCATTTTTAATTTTTGAAAAATTAATTTATATCTTGACTCTGAAAAGCCTCTTTTAACTATTAATTTAATGATAGTTTGGCTACGTTTATTTCTAGAATTCAATTGTAAGCAAAATTAAATATTTGTTATTTCATTTTTTCTTTACATATGCTGATTCCTAAATATAAAATTCTTTAATGAATAGAGAATTTTCATTTATTTAAGAAAAAGTTGTTAAAAATTTTTAAAAAAATTAATTGAATCCATTATTTTAGTTATTTATATATTTTTTTTTAATTTTCATTTCAACATTTTATTTCACTCATGTGAAAATGGAAGAAAAAACTTTTTTAAAAAAAATTTTTTTTCATAGAATAAGATTTAATGATATAAACATCAAGTTTAAAAACAATTAAAAAGAATTAAATACACAATTTTACAATTTTTTTTAAATTCGATTGCAAAATAAGAAAATTGAATGTTAATGAAAGGGGGAAAATGCTGCATGTCGTTGATAAAAAAAATTACATTAGATCATTCGTTCAAATAATTCATACTTTTTGTTAAAGAAAAATGTATATTTCCTTAAATTTAATAAGTTCATTATATTTTTACCAATTTTTGCAGGTAAAATATTTTTAAATTACAATTTTAAAATGTATTATTCTCTTCTTTTATTTAAAATCAATAAGCTACATTTTTAATATATTAAAAACATTTTATCACCTACTGTTTTATGTTTTATCTACTTTTTTCAATTGAATGGAATATTTGATAAATACAATTTCATTACAGATTCCTTAAGTAAATACTTTCAATTTTTTTTCCTTGGGATGCAGATGTGTTTGTCAATAATTTTTATACAAGATAGATATATTTAACAAATACCATTTAAACTTGATTTGCACAGCAAATTAATACATGTCTTATAAACATTTTATTTTATACGAAAAGATTAAAGTTCTTACTATGAACATCAATAAATAATATTAGGCCTTGTATTTTTATAGAAATGCATGGGTTTTATAAGACAATAACATTAATTATTGGTCTAAGCTGTATGTATCTAAAGTTAAGGTATTCGAAATAATTAATATTAAAATTTTGCAACCTAAATGGTGTTATAAAATAAGTAAACACTTTAAACAACAGAGATGTATTTTTCGTTCTTTTATTTTATTATATTTTTGTATAACAATGAACATTGTTCCAGTTTCAACAAGACATTATTATATAAATGACTGCACGATGATGTGTTCGTTTGGGATTATTGCGTGCGGAATTCAAGAAGAATGCAACAGGTGTGCCTCAAAATATTAGAAACGTTAAACATTTAAAAACTACAGCTTTTAGATTTCTTTGAATTAATGTTTAATTATGAAATAGCTTAAAGTTAAAGGTTTTAAGTAATTTCAAGTTATTTAAAAAATTATCATTTATATATTTTTGCCACAAACTTTCATTAAAAGATTCAGTAACGTAACCCAAGTTTTAATGGCATACACCATACTGAACATCATACAAATAGCCCCACCATTGTACGGTTTCTTGATTGCGATAAACCATAAAATCATGTACCTGTTCCATGTGTCTTGCAATTTCTCTGGCTGTCAATCGCCTATCGCATCTCATTTCTAATATAATATACTGATAGGTTGCTATCATGAATATTCATTTCTGGTCACTACTAAAAACTTCAGGCAGCTATTCTTGTAATTCCATATACTTTACAAGCTGACAAAATGATGTTGTGAGCAATCTCTAAATTCACAGCCACATTAGTCAGTTCCATTTTTCTATTGATTTGGCTTTAATTACATCATCCACATATGTCTTTGACAGGACTATGTGTTAATCGCTTCCGATTGAGGAAGCAATTAGACATCGTTTAAACTATGTATACGTGCAACAGCTTTTGCAAAAATTCCGAGCATCAGCGTACCTTACAACCTTCTGATATTTTCCCAATACATCAGACAACATATACACAATGTAATACTTAAAATGTGTCTAAATGGTATCCCGATTAATCTGTTGGTCGGTAATTCCTACTCCATTCTCTGATATATTGATTTTTTTAATTGTACTCCTATGTATACCTCCTTATAATTCATGGACATTATAATTTTAACATAAATAGAAAAAATTAATTAGTACAAATTCGATGTTCAAAAGTTAGTCAAAATAAATCTAAAATTTTAAAGCATTGCGTGAATGTGTAACATAAAAAGCAAAGCACACAGGGCAATTTATCCGAATGCAGGAAATGATCTATGCATATATAGCACAATAGAATTTACAATGGTGAACTTTTGCACTTAATGACTGATTAGCTGCAGCTTCACAGAAATGCATTGAATGTCGGTACTGGTAACCGAAACAAAAGACATTCTAATGCTAATTAATAACTTCCATGGGAATATGATTCTGTGAAACACTGTGTACTGAACTAAAACCTTAAAGACGCATTCGCTAAGATAATAAATAGCTTTCAACATTTATACAGGGAAAGGCAATCAGATTAAAGGATGGTAGTTCAAATCATTGTAGTTCGACTTTGGGAAGGTGTGATGGTACCATTCGTCACTCTTAAGATTAATAAGTGGACAATTACCATACAGTGTACCAAGAAGGAAGTAGTTGACGTAAAGCAACCACATAATGCGTGAATTGTACGGCCAAAAGGCGTTCACAATCTCTAATGTATCCTTATAAATGATGTAGAGTGCGATCACAGCACTAGTGACTACAATAACCATTGGTAAGAAACTCAATGAACGAGCCTGATGTCCTCAAAGTGCATTATGTCAATCAACTTTTACAACTGTGCCCTAATATGCGCGTTTTCAAAGAACAATGAACATGACATTTCACGTTCTCTAGTTTATATGATCCCCTTTTCAAATGACCGGCGAAAGCGTCTGTTACGGAGGGCATTGATTTGTCTATAAACTATTCACACATTTCTTGACATCCATGATTTCGTACGCTAATTCAAAACGGGCGTTAATTCGACTCTTAATAAATTCTTCCGAATGATACTTTGATGCCATAACATACCGTTATGAGAGAGAATCCTTACGCTCTGAAATTGAATATTACATTATAGAAAATTACTCAGATATATCCGTTACATAAAACGCTTAATCCATTCTAAGATGATGTACCGTCTTGATATGCATATCAGAAACCGTTTTATCGTTTTTTATTAGGTAATGCTAATTAAAAAAGTTCTTTTTCTTATATTTCCAACAAAAAAAGATTATGTTGATTGGGTATTTCTTGGAATATGTATCTTTTGACATATGTAAAGGTAATTTTAAGCATACGTGCGTATATGAGGTAAAGTATTACCATGCTTTTTGTAACTCATATTCTAATACATTTATTATCAATTTCAATAATATGTATTAAAAATAGATTTAGTTCGGAATATGTATTGAATTATTCAAGCAAAATCAACATTAAGCTTTATTAATGAAAAAATTTAAATAAATTATACATTCAACTCAATTTGAATAACATTATAATTTTAATTAAATTTAACAGGGTTTTAATTTAGCCTTAATTTCGACTTCCTGTACGATATTCTGCATTCTACATGAAAGTTTGGTTATCCCATGAACGGCAACACCGATCATGACTTTTCGACCATGACCACCTTTCTGTTATAGTTGATGACTACATTGCTTAAAATATTTCATTGTTTTCCTTTTAGTGGAAATAAATAATGGAAAAGAGTACTCTTACAATGCTCAATACAAAACTTTTAATAAAATTGTGCTCAGTCTCAGTGATTATAGGATATGCATATAAGATGCTTATCCAATTTTGCTTAGCATATACTATATGCTAAGCAGTAAATGTGTTCTACAGTCAGTCATGGATGAATTTTAATGGTAAGTTGATACGATGTGTTTAATCACATTACTCTAAGCATTCCCAATGAGATTTGTAAATTAATGAAGTTTTTAAAATCAAACTATAGGATTAATAGGACTTAAGAGATTTTTAAGAATGCTGTAAGAAACTTTTCACCTTTCTAACATAGGGAAATATAATTCCTCTTAACTGGAGTGTTGATAATAGTTCCCATTTATTTTGGATTTTTTTTTAACTATACACTTTGGAATTTGAAAACACTATACTTTTTTATTTCAACACATTGCAGTGATCGATAATCAAATATTTCTCAGACATATACGTAACAACCTTAAAATTTCAATTTTTTAAACACCGATAGGTTTAGAAAATCGAACTTGCTCATATATATTTATCTAATAAAATAAATTTTGATTATGTCTTCATGTATTATGTAAATCATTTCTCACAACTTGAAAAAATTATTCAGATATATATTCATATTATTTATATTCACAGACGTAAATTAATCATGCCACTTCTTCGAGACAAGTTCTTATAAAACATGGTAGCCGAGAAGTAATTCAATTGATAACTTATCACATCATCCTTACTATTAGTTTGTCTTCCAGAAAATAAAACAAACACGCAAAATCAAAGCAATCATTTCTGTTCTCCATTTTCTGGATTCGTGTTGGAAGAATATGTATACCTCTTCTTTTCGGTCTTCTTATAAACTGCTTGATCGATATCTCAGTGCAAGGAACAGAATGTAATCGATACATTTTTTCTTGTCCTACTTCGTACTCAGATTTATGATGGAATAGTAAAGAACTTACAGGATTTAATTTATTCAGAAGACCAGATACGGAAAATTCATGTGTCTTTTAACATCACATGTCTGTGATAAATCTTTTATCACATTTGATTTGCGATGCATAATGTCTCTAAACTTCCTAATTTATTTATTTCCATTTCACTTAATTTTAATGAAAAAATCGTACATTAGTTTTCTAAAATCTTGGAAAGTATTTTGAACATCAAAGATTTTTTTTTGAAGAAAAAAAGATAACTTATTCGTTTTAACTAATTACTTTACATTGTACCAAATCTTTTTAGGGTATTTTTCAAAATGTTTCTATAAAGAGCAAAAGATTTTCCTTAAAATATCAGTATGCAAACGTCATTTATCGTTTAAATTTCAATATATATTATTCTGTATCGTTATTTATATACATATATCTTAACGCAGCGTTTCTCAAGATATGTGGGCATGATAACCCTACATGGGAGGGGGCACAAGTATATAAATAAGTCGAAAATAAAATATTACTTAAAATATTTTTAATTTACTGCAATTCAGAAAACCAAAATGCATTCTGACATAATAAAAAATAAATACACAAATTTACCATTGCTATAATATATACTTAAAATGTATCAATTCTGCTCAATGTATTTGATAATTATTTTATCAATACTAAATCAAAAACAAGTTTAATAATTACTAGTGATTCACACGGGCATGTCAAAAGAAATTGAATACTTATCACGATAACTTGTAAGGTCTATAATTAAAATCGCATTGTACGTAGGATGTTTAATAAGTAATAAGACTAATTTTGTTGCCACGAAACCACTGATCGAAATGTTAATTTCTGTGGCATAAGAAAAGGTTGTTGTCTGTATTAACAAAAGCTACCTGTAGATGGCGTATACAGACTCGTATTCTTGAGTATCACGTGTTCGAACTGAAACGTGTTACGAGACGCGCTTAATTGTGGAAATGGAAGCAAAAATCTGCAAAAGTCAGTATCGGAGAACTTTGATGTGGTACGACATGATTACAGACTGGAAGAAGAAGGCAACAATATCTTAAAACGCCTTAACACAGCAGACGAAGCTTGATTGTATTACTATGATCCAACCATAAAACAACAAAGCAGTGAATGGAAACATCCATCTTCACCTACTTCCACGAAAACAAAAACTGTTAAATTGGCTGGTTAAGTTATATAACCATAATTTATTTTGATTATGAAGGAATTGTGTAACAAAAAAACACGCTGTCGAACCCAGTACTATCGTAAACGCCTGCAAACAATGATACAGCACATTAAAAGGAAACGCCTATTGCTCCAAAATGGCTTCTTATTGTACCAAGACAAAGCTCGACCACGTATTGCTGGTTTCGTACAGGATGTTTTGCTGCAGAGAGAATAACGTAGAGATTTTACCGCACCCTCCATACAGTCCTCATAAATCTCCATGCGATTTCTGGCTGTTTCCTCAATTTAAGAAACCATTACAAGGCAAATGTTTTGCAAACAAGAAAGCATCTATAAAGGCTGCGGAGGCAATTTTGATAAATCTCTCACAAAACGGACTTTTAGATGTTTTTAAGAAGTGGAGAGAACGTTGGGATAAATGCATTGTGTGTCACGGGAGATAGTTTGAAAAATAACATGTAAATGATGATGATTAAAGGTATTCTTTTTTATATAATTTTAGTCTTATTACTTATTGAACAGCCCTCGTAGCTTTAGCGTCAATTATTGAATTCAATACGTTGCTATTATATGGAAGGGGGGGATTATGATTGAATCTGGGAATTTCAAGCGTTGAAAGTTTGAGAAACATTGTCTTAACTCTAAAAAATGTTCATAATATTCAAAATTTTTGAAAGATACCTGTTTGCTCAAGAATTCGTCTTAAATTTCAGATAAATATCGATCAGTGTGGCATGAATTGTTTCTACAAGAATATTTTCAGCTAATTTACACTTATTAAAATTTTGAGAGATAAATATATATTCATTGAGGACAATTATATTTACAATTTCTTTTTGATGTAGTGACTGAATGATTGCTTTATATACATCGAACTTTGAAGCTATATGAGGACTATTGGTGCCAATCAATTTGAAACTCGTTTATTTTTGAATATTTATGATTTCTTAATATTAAAAATTAAAGCCAACTTCTTCAGAATATTAATTCAATAATAGTAAAAGAGAAGCGAAATATGTCATTATTAATTGGAATTGTAAAAAGAACAATTGGCAAATGGAGTGATCGTGGTTATGTACTGAAGTGGCATACGTTACGATAATTAAGAAGAAATATAGTATTTTATACCTCAGTCACACGTAGGACGAGGACGCATCCGTTAGCATCTCACACTCGAAAGTTCCACATTACTTCAACGGGAGGCCTTTGAACATCAACAGATTGAGAGAGCATTATTTATTTCACGGTTAGTTATTAATAGAACTCTGGCTCGGCATACATAAACCCGACCACGAGTTCGCAATCTTGCGCAAAAGCCTTCATTTTCTCCGGGGTGAAAAGAGAAATGTGCAAGTTTAGATTTCTATTTACATAACAAAGCTGAATAAAATAACTCCTCTTACTACTAAGTTATTCTACAATATTGTCCATATTTTTTCCTATTAAAAATGTATTTGTCATTTAAGGACTTACTAATAATCAAATGTAATATTGACAGAATACATCATTTTGTGTTACGTACAAATACTATCTTTGCGAAGTTTATGGAATTATTTAAAAGAGTTTTCCCTAATTAAGCATTCACCCGCAAACATGTTAAAAATTAAATTTAATTTGTTTATTTATTAATTGTCAAAAGACATGAGAATTTTTAAATGGAATCCAATGACATTGTCATAGACATATATATATATCTATATATATATATATAAGGTCTGGTCAAATAGTATCCGACTTTGAAGTTTCCCGTGCACAGTGGTGATTTTAAAACGGCGCCATTGTTCATAGTGGAATATGAGAACTTAATGTACATACTTGAATTTTTTCCATTCATTCCATTGAACCATTCGTTTCCTGTAGGTAGTTGAATGAGGCGTTGTTTTTTTGCATGTTCGTTGGATTTTTATTTCTCTAAAAATGTCTGAAGGACTTGAGCAGAAGTGCTACATCAATTTTTTTGTCCAAATCTTGGTGATTTTCTAAGTGAAACAATTCGTAAGATTCAGCAAGTTTTTGAAAACGATGCTATTGGGATGATACTATTGCTACATTAAATTAAGGAGGGTCTTATACGATTCTAAAGGGACCACAGGCGTGGTGAGAATTATTAACGTTTTGGGAGGCCCGAAACCACTCGAATTGCTGCTGTTGTTGAAAAAAGTGAAAAATTTGACAGTTAAAAATCGTCGTTTAACCGTACGAGAGCGTGGTAAGCAAGTTATTCACTTGCAATTTTGTGTAATTGTGCTCAAAGCGGCTGAGAAGTTTGTTCCCAAGTTTCTGTCTGTGGAACAGCAAACTCCTTCTAAATGGACAAAACATACTGGAAACTATCAATACTGAACCTGGCTTCTTGTTACTTCTGGCTTTTCCCGAAAAAGAAAATGCCGTTGAAAGGGCCCCGTTTTTAGAGTGGAGATCTGATAATGCAGAACGCGACCGCGGAATAGAACACCATTCTAAAAAATGCCTTCCATAAGTGTTTTCAGCAATGGAGTGAGTGAGTGAATATTAACGTCGTATTGTTTAGCTACACGAAGGCTTTTGGCGATAGACCTCGTAATTTTGAACCATGGTCAAGAGACGTTTCGGCAGTGGAAAGAATATTGGGTTGCATGTTTGAAGGCATTTAAGCATTTAGGCCAGTGCTTCTCAAACTTTCATTATTTGCGACCCAATATTCAATCATAACTTTTATCGCGCCCCCCTTCCTTACAATAATAATGTATTGAATTCAGTAATACGGTAAATGTGTATGTAAATGTGTATTTTATTTTGTCAGAATGTAATTGTTTGATTACTTTTAGTAAATTAATATTTTTTTACGATCTCTTGCTTACGATATTTTGATATGCTCGCGCCCTCCTCGTAGAATTATCACGCCCCTCTAGAGGAGCGCGCCCCACAGTTTGAGAAGCGCTGATTTAGGCAAAGTAAGAAGGTTCTTACTTTGAATTTGATTAAGATCGTGTTTCCGGATAGCTACTTAGGTATTTCTCAGGTCAAAAGTAGGATACTTTATGAACAGATCTTGTACATACATTTTTACGAATCTCTGCTTCACTTACGATTTTTGTTCAAATTAAAAATAATACTTATGTAATATTAAATTAGGTTTTTATCCTAAAAAGAATTGGATTTTTGCTGCTAATATTGTTAAGAATGAATTTCATCCGGTAAAAAAATATTTTTCTTTGTCAATCACTCTTAAACGAGACCTCTCCCATTTCAGATCTTGTTGATTGGAAATTCTTCATTGAAGATACCCAAATGCACTGGTGTGCAAAACTTAAGCAACAGGTGGGTTTATTGCCATAACTTCACGAAAAATCATTTGAGAGACATGAATTTCAAAAATGAGGGAGAGTATTATGTACGTAAAGGATGACGAAAGCATCGGTGCTGAAAAAGGAATACAATGCATACGGTATGGAATCAAACAAAAACAAGCTTTATTGAATGCAAAGTATCGTGACTCATGATGGTCTATCCAACAGGAACAACAACAAGCAGATGTTCCTTAATATTGTATACGCCCTCCCGTCACTGCAATGGTTGCTTCCCACCGTTTCCGCATACTCAGAACCAAATGGTGCAACATTTCTTGCTGTAGGAGTGCCCATTCTTCAATCAGCATCTGTTTGAGTTGTTGGGTGTTCTCCGGATGATATAAGCGTGCTGAAATACGTCTTCCCAAAGCATACCACACGTGTTCGATGGGATTTAAATCTGGGAAGTATGCTGGCCAATCCATTCGAGTGATATCTTCACTTTCCAGCAGCTCCTCAACAGCAAGAGTCCTATGTCGCCGTGCATTGTCATCCATAAACATGAAGTCTAGGCCAATGGCACCTCGGAACAGACGCACATGGGGAAGAAGTACCTCCTCACAATAGCGATCCCCGGTTACAGACCCTCTGTCGAAAATGTGGAACTCAGTTCGCTCGTTCAGCATAATGCCTCCCCAGACAAGAACTTCAGGACCACCGTAATGGTGTATTTCCTTGATGTTACTGGTATAAAACTGTGTCCCGATTTCTCTCCAAATCAAAACGCGTTGAGAATCGCTTCTGATACTGAACCGACTCTCATCCTTAAAGAGGACACGACTCCGATGACAGTTGTCCAGTTTTTGTCCTCTCTGATCCACTGTAAACGGTGGCGTCGGTGGTAAACTTTCAACGGGAGGCAGCATTCAGGACGGCGGGCGAATAGGTCCCCTTTGTGAAGGCGTCTGGCCACAGTAAACCGCGACATTTGTCGCCCCGTTGCTGTAGAGAGTTGCTGAGCAATGACGCTTGGTGACTGCCGTCGGCCTCTTTTCGCCTGCTGGATGATATATCGGCCATCCCCTGCAGTTGTCGTCCTCGGGCGGCCACCACCAACCTTTCTAACAGCTGTACTTGTGACTTGGAACGCTTTCCAAGCGCGCGAAACGACACTTTTGTTGATTCCGAACTCTGCAGCTACACTGGTGACGGTAAGCCCCTCCTCCAGCTTTTCGATCATTATTCCACGTGTGAAGTCTTCGAGGTGATTTCTTCCAGCCATATTTCACGTACTGACTCACTGGCACTTGCAGCGAATATGTTGAATTGTGTCTGCGTCCTACATTTGAACAGCACGCGCCGACATCACGCGTTTTGCGTACGCTCACGTCGCTTCTGACGTTTCATTCCTGATATCTGCATACGCGTGACGTTTCTACTGACTTACGTTTCTACTGACGTTCACTGTACTGATCACCAGATCTCCTTTTCTGCAATTTCATGGTTATCTCTGCTTAATTTTTACATTGTTGCTTAAGTTTTGCACACAAGTGTACATTCGGATATCATTTTTAAAAAGCTATAATTAGAAACACTTTAGTAATCCATTTGAATTTAAGTCCAGTGAAAATTAATTTTTAATATATAAAACCTTCAATCCGTTTCTATTATTTTACAAAATTAATAGATTGAAATTGTATATTGCTTTGGACAATTTTAAAACAATTTAATAGTACTTTTTATTGGGTTTCATACCTGAGAATTTCATATGAAAACAGATTTGAAGATAAACCATTTCCAGATTTGATTTTCGCATTCAGATGCCATATTGTCAGCTTAAAATTCTTCAAATTTGCTCATTTTAAATTCATTCTTGGAACATATATTAGTAGCAAAAAATCCTGAACACACTCAGTTTTTTGTGAACGTTTTGACAAAATTTATCCCTTTGTAATTATCATAGTATCGTAAATACTGCCATTGATTCTAATTGATTTTTCCATGCTGATTTCAAATCTTTTTGTAGATTCTGTTTAAAGTAAACAGTTTTATTGATATTTTAGAAAAAGCATGAGAAGACAAGTTCAAAGATATTGTAGTTTAATGAGGGGTTGTTTATTCCTCCTATGAAGTGCACCATAATTCCAACCAATTAGAGAGCATTAGTGATAAAGGATTGAAAATAGAATGTGAAGCATCATTTAGAGCAATTAAAGAATTCTGTATTACAATTTGAAGTATATGGATGGATAATATTGAAATAAAGGGTAAATTTTTGTTTCTACCATGTAATAAAAGAATTTTTCTTTCAAGATTGTTATTCCATCCACCAAATTGTTGCTGAAGTAGCATGTCATCTTTCTATTGTCCTGCGAACGTTGAAAATAAATCCTGAAACAAATTCTATTATAAACAGGATTCAATATGGATGACCAAGAAAAAAACTTAACGTGAGAACATGCCATTGTACAGAATTTTACTTTCGAACAGAAAGCTTAATTCACAACAAATTTTGAAATAATTGATTTTGACATCGAGTGTGAATGTGTCCCTAACAACTGTGAGAGGAAAAGTGCTGAAAATTGGATTACATGGAAATAAACCTCGACCAAAACTGTTACTGATTGCGGTTTCAAGTGATAATTCATTATCAACTGTAAAGACTTAGAAAATGTAATATTTGATGTCGAAAATCACTTCTGTGTTTTAGGTAACAAAAATAGCACCTATGTAAGACAAAAAAACTCATAAAGAATTAAACATTCAGTGTCTAAAATTCTCAATGAAAGACCTAATAAAAGTGATATATGATGTGGCGTATCTTCTCGTGTTATTTTAAGACTTCACACCGTGAGAAAGACAGAGAAAACTAGAGATTACAACAAATTAATACAAATTACAACAAAATGAGTTTTTACTAATAGAGATGGAAATAGTTTTGGAGATTATAATCATGGATGTGTTTCAGGATGATAACACTCCATGTCATTATGCAAAAGCAGTCTAAAAATGGATCAAAAACGATACTGTTAATAAAATGACCTAGACAAGGCAGTCTGGATTTAAACTGATAGAGAACCTATATATACGGCGTAACACTGATTATGATATTCGGAAGAAAATTTTTTTTAAATAAAAGTGAGTTATTTGAAATTTTAGTCTTCTTTTATTTCAACCATCTTGTGACGATAAAACTTTTTTGTGAAATTGGTGCATTCCGTGCCAAAAAGATGCAGAGTCTTAATTAAAGCAAACGACTCGCAACATAAAATACTAATTTTAAACAATGTAACTTTTTGCAATTTTCAAAAGCCATGTTAAATGGGCCGTGTTTATAAAGTTTTATGTTATTCTAATCCATACATTTCTATATTGTGTTCTCTTGTACATGCTATATACACTCTTGTGTTAAGGCAGCTGTACTATAAAAAGTACTTACGAGATTAAAACTCAATAAAAGTTTTAAAATCAGCAATAAAAATACAATATAATCAATAACACTATTTCAGATGGTACAATAATGTCAAAAAGAAAAATTAAGTCAAAATCAAAGATAAGACGTAAAAATGGGTGTGATCAAGACATTTTGCCATCACTCTAAATGAATCAAAATTTATTTTAAACAATATAAAATGGCCAGATTTCCCTCCCTTTTGTAATAAAAATACTTTCTTATTTTTTAAGATAAAATTGTGCAGTATTATATTATATGCATGTGCGTGTGTTCATGTGTACATGCGTGTGCGTGTGTACATGTATATATGAATGAAAAATGTAAGAAGTATCAAAAAACAATAAAAACATTGAAGAATAAATAACAGAAACATAATACAATAATCACAAGACAACATATGTGTAGCCGCCATTTAACACGATGCATCTCAGTAGGGCAAATTTCCATTCAAAATTCGGCTGACGTCTACGATGGAAGAGTTTACGTATGCTTCAACATCCTTCTCTAACGCTAAATTTTCTTGTTTTCATGCTCTTTTTTCATCCCATTTTTCTTGCTAATTCTACCTCAATCATTACCGAGAAACTCATCCCTCCAATCGGAGACAAGCAGCTCGGCCATTAGGGAAAGGAACTCTCGTCCTCTCCCGTCCTGAAAAACACTTCTAACTCCGATCTCCTACTAACCGATTGTTGCGATGCTTTTCGGAGTACTTAGTCCTTCCAGACTCTAACATCCTATCCTGGAATGTAAGTGACTGTAAAAATTTACTATTGTCCATTTTAAAAAGATAATACTATTTATAATAAATTACTTTAAAAAGTGAAGGAGATAAAACTAATAGAATATTACATTAAAAAATAAAACAAAAAGCTATTTTAAGAGCTAGAAAATAAGAGATTTGAAAACCCAAAAGTGGGCGGAGTTAAACTGGCCAATCGGGTTGCAACCAGGAACTAATATAAGAAAATGCGGGAAAAATTTTCATGAAGTGGATGTTGGGTCTGAGAAATGAAAGGGAACATTCCCGTTGGCCGAGCCAAAGTTCGGCTAATAGGGTATAAGTAGTTTTGCGAAAGTGGGAACCAATCAGAGTGATTCTGCGATTCAACAGAGTTGGATCGCAGTGGACGATAAGAAAATGGGGTGAATTTAGAATAAGTAAAATATTAATCAAAATTGGGGTTGACCAAGACATCTCTTGGTCTTCTGACAGAGAAATGGGATAACTAATTTGGAATATCTTGAATAGATGGGTTGCCATGGTCATCTACCATATTCAAGAAGTTAGTGGCAATTTTACGGATAGTCTGTCTAATAGTCTGAATTTTACAGTCTTTTCTAAGATCAACGTTTCCTACTAACCTGCATGACACGCCCTCCAACGAAAAGCAGCTACCCGATTGGTCGAGGACACTGTTCCCCTAATCAACCTAAATCCAGGAGGTTCTCGAAATGAAACGAAAATTAGATGGATCGTGTGCCAGCGAAATAAAGCACTTATACCCAGAATCAAGGAAAAAAGGGTGAATGGAAATGCAATATCAGAAAACACTCCTCCCGCAGGGGGGAGGCCAGTGGAGGAAGAAGCCAAACGAGAACGAAACCGGAGTGACGTCACGAGGGCGAGAGTGGAAGAGCGCAGGAAGGGGGCAAACAGCCCCAAAACGCGTTCGAGGAGCACCAAAACGCAGTAGGGAGAAAGAATTGCTGCTTTTTTTTCGCAGTCAGAATGAAAAAGAATGGAGTCTGCAAGTAGAAACTTACAAACGTAACAGCAGGAGGAAGAGGCAGGAGCCGGTTTTTTCACTGATCCCAGTTTCGACAAGTGGCAAACGCATTTGAGTGTTGTAATATGTAGCAATTAAGTAATTATGTTGTGTTTACGGCGGTTTCAAGGGCAGATTCCATTTCGAAGTTTTGTAAGCAAAATTTAATTTAGCATGTGGATACTTGAAGAGTGTTTGTGCTCTAATTACTGGATTGTCATGATTTTGAATAGAAGTAAAAACACACACATTTCTAGAGGTTCTAGTGATGTAATTATCAATCGGCTCCATGTGTAAGTCGTGGTGTATTGCACTATTTCTAACGTACCAAGGTGCGTTAGTAATGATTCGAAGAATTTTGTTTTGAATGACTTGAATGCGTTTTGTATGGGTCGGGGCAGCGGCCTCCCATACGGGGAACCCGTAAGTTATCGTTGTACGCAAAATTTGCTTGTAAAGGATCTATTTTCTAAGGATAGAGGAGAGCTTCTCCCAATAAGGGATATAGCTAACGCAATTCTATCCCAGAATTTATCTGAAAGATAGTCAATGTGTTTCTTGTATGTTAGTCGACTATCGATGTGTAAGCCCAAGTGACCGGGACTAAATGAATGTTGTCTTCAAAAAGTATGAGCTCAGTTTGGGGGTCAATGACGCTCCATTTTCTGAACACAATGGCTTGAGTTTTTTCTACATTAATTGCTATTCTCCAATCAGTTTACCAATTCTCCAGTATTACGAAGTAATTTTGCATTTATTTGATAGTGTAATTGAGATGGACACCTTGGGTGAGCGCTGCTGAGGCATCTGCGAATAAGCAAGTACTGACGGTGGGGTGATCTGGAAAGTCATGTGTAAAAATGTTGTAAAGATACGGGGAGAGAACTGAACCCTGCGGGGTTCCACTTTGACAAAAACCCGCTTCGGAGAATGTGTTATTTGCACGAACCCGGAAGGTTCTGTTGTGTAAATAATTTTAAATAATTTTAATTAAATAAGCAGGGAATTTGAGTTTTATCATTTTGTATGTGAGGCCATCATGCTACATCTTGTCGAATGCCCTTTTGACATCCGAAAAGACACCAACAGTGTATAGTTTGCTTGCGAAGCCTTCATTTATAATATTAGTGACACGTATCAATTGGTCAGGAGGTTCTCTGACGTTCAGTCAGAGGCGAAAGCGACATGCAGGATGCCGGGTTCTTCCGGGTGCGTAGCAGACAGACCTGTCACTCAATGATTTATCGGCCGTTCGCTAGCATCCGACTAAGTGGCAGCGCCGGCCAACACAGGATCACTCTTACAACAATGCAGACAACAAAAGCTCTGGCAATTTTAATTTTTTTATCTTAATTGTTTTCTATTGGTCACAATCATTTAATTTAAATCAATTTATCTTCATTTTATTAATTTTTTTTGTTTATTTAAGTTATTCGTCTTATATTTTTAAACTGCCCCTCTACCATGGCAAACCATCCTCTAATGCTCAACTATCAACCTTTATGACAGGGTATTAAGACCTCTCTAGAGATCATATGTGCCCCATTAACCAATCAGCCATTTACGTATGCCAAAAATGCAGACGTGCACTACATGCACGGCCGTGCAAATGGTAAAGCAGTGCTTCAAATGCATCACGCGCAGTTTCCTGATCGACGAATGCATAATCACAAAAGTGTTTAGCGGTTACATCGTCCACTTCTTTAATCAACTTCTTCTCGTCGCACTTACTCCTCGATGCCAACGGGGTGTAAGTAAAAAATCAAAAATTTTCGGTATGATAATATCCTACAAAAAACATATTACTGTCTATACAATATAACACAAAATATTATTTGCATCTTACCGTGAAATATTGCAGTAAAAATTATTTTGCCACTTGATTTGTTTTCTCGGTGTTTTCTATTTGAAATAGTGTGAGATTGGCTGTCCTATTTTTTAAAACTCTTATTAAAATTGAAAATCCGTGGTGTTGGAATAAAATAAATCGATTTCCTGTGTGAAAAGAGGAAGGGTCAAAAAATGTTTCTTGATGGAATAGGGCTTTCTGTGTATATATGTTTTGACGCATAAAATATTCAGAAATATCTATCAAATCCAGTCGTATGTTTACCTCAAAAGAACTCCATTTGGAATCGAATAAAATGAACATAAATTCAAGAAAATAATAAAAAAATTAAATTCCTCTATGTATGAGCTATTTTGTACATGTATTTAATTTATTATTTATTGTTATGTTTCTACATGTTTTTAAATGCTTAAATATTTCATAATTTTAACTTTGGTCCTGTGCAATGTGACCATACCGAGATTACTGTATGTGATAAAGACTTAAAAAATTCAATCCCTCAATGATCTAAATTAAAATTATGCAAATATAAAAATTGTTTTGTTTCACATATGCAATTTTCCTTTAACGTAATGATAGAGTTAACGTCTAATTATTAAAAAGTAACCACCTTCGTTAGACAATTTAAAAAAATGTCATCAGTTAGTTAAAATTAATGGATATTTTGGATTAACAATTAATAGACGTTATTCACAAACATTTATTTATTGAGAATTTATATTTCCATTAATTAATTTCAAAATAATATGCTCGTGATTTACAGAACTCATAAGTCGTGACTTTCATAAGCAATTTTTTTAACTGTAAGAAGTTAAAAATATTTTATAAAACTATATTCATATTAGAATTGTTGGCAAAGGAAAATTAATTCTATGGGTACTTAGATTCCTTTAAGCTTAGAATTTAATAATCATTACCAAAAAATCCAACGCATAGCCCTCATCGCTGTATAACGTGCACCTATACTTTCAAGCTGTATTTTTTAATTCAATTCCTTCTATTAGCTCGCACTCTCTATTTATTTATTTATTTATCTTGGTGGAATTTTCAATCGTTAATGAAATGCATTTTAAACCGCTCAATTGAGCTGAAGTTTTACATACATGATTTTTTTGGATGACAATACAATAACTTAATTATAAATTATAAAAATTAATTGATTAAAACTAATTACTTAAAGAATTGCAAATAAGGCCACGTTGGCATCAATTTTGACGACTTGGTGTCAAAACTTGAAAAGGGTTTTTTTTCTCACGTTTTAAAGCATTCAGTTGAACTGACATTTTATAGGCACGATTGTTTTGGATGACAATACGATACTTTAATGATAACTAATAAAAGTTAATTACCACTTAATGTTCTGATTCTGCATAAATATATATATATATAAATTATATATATATATATATATATAAATATATATAAATTATACATATATATATAAATTATATATATATATATATAAATTATACATATATATATAAATTATATATATATATATATATAAATTATACATATATATATATAAATTATATATATATATATATAAATTATACATATATATATATATAAATTATACATATATATATATATATATATGCTATATATATAATTATATATATATATATATATATATAAATTATATATATATATATATATATATATATATATATATATATATATATAAAAATTATATATTATTTGAAACTATTTAATAAAAAACAGTTAAAATAAAAGTTTCTGTGTGTATCTAAGTAGAAATTGACTTATTTTTTTTATATTACTTGTTTTTGGTATATTCACCGTATAACGCTCACCCCTTTTTTACTTGGTATATTCACCGTATAACGCTCACCCCTTTTTTACGATGAAATGTTAAATGTTATTATACTATGCTTATGTGTTTTTAAGCTATTTATTCGAGGTATTATCCCAGACTTTTGAAGAAATAGTATACTGCTCAAATCACAACTCTGTGCATTGTTATGACATATCACTCTTCTTTTAAATAAATAGTTTTTAATATATTTTCAAGTAAAGTTTTATGCTCATTTCTTTTGTTATGTTTAAGACTATCGTTTTTATACCTGACGTATAATGCTCACCCATAAATTTCTATCTTACTTTTAATGTTAAAAATGCGTGTTATGCCCCAGATTTTATGATAATCATGATTTATGGTATATTATTTATTAAAAAGCTGTTGCTTCGCTTACCGTTAGATATCGTGAGATGAATACGATTTCATAACCTAATCCAATAAAGTTATAAAGAATAGTTTTCACTATGCTTTGTTTATAAGAGAAATAACATAACTGCCATAGAATAATGAAGGTAACATTAAAAATCTTAATAAACATTTACTGCAACACTGAAAGTGGCAAACGTCTCTAGTTCAGGGCCGGTGCTGTTTCAGCAGATTCTGGAACTTCAGTCTTGATGTCACTAAAGATCCTTCATGTAGCATGATTCATTAAATTTCCGTGCTTTA
Source organism: Trichonephila clavipes (assembly GCA_019973935.1). NCBI lineage: Eukaryota > Metazoa > Arthropoda > Arachnida > Araneae > Nephilidae > Trichonephila > Trichonephila clavipes. The sequence continues at coordinate 390,352 of BMAU01021298.1, read as the reverse complement.
TAGTCTATAAATCTGTGAAATTATGGAGAATGAGGATGCCAGATGATATATCGTAGTCATCGGTTTCAAATTACGAAGACCATCGCCAATAATCGTGTGATCCTGAAGGGGACTTTATGAATAGCAAAAAATACTTTATGATTCCACTCGAACATTTTACATTGCAAGTTAAATAAAAGCTTGTAAGAACAGGAAACAACGTGAAATTTGATGAAGAGAAATAACTTTCGAAGGAAACTTAAAGTGATTTAAAGCAAATTTACAAACTGTGTGCACCCGGAAATCGAACTCAAGGCAATAAATTTGAAGTCAGCTTCTCCTACCGCTAGGCCACGAGGGTTCGTGGAAAGAGGTAAAATAAACTTCTAACATGGGTAATAAGTAAAAGCAAACACGTTTAAAAGGTTTTCAATTAATATTTTTTAACTAATTGTGATATCGAAATACAAATAATCAAATCATGCAATGTCAACCAAACTAAACGTGTATAAAAAATTTCAGCTCAATCGGTTTAAGACATGAGCATCAAAATTGAGTGGCAAGATATTCCCCCTGAACAAATTACTTGAATTAATATCTTTTTAACTAATCGCGATATCGGAATATAAATGGTCAAAACATTCATTGTCATCGAAACTAAACGTGTGTACAAAATTTAGCTCAATCGGTTGAACACATCAGCTTCAAAATTTGACTGCAAAACTCCACTCGCACAATTTACATTGCAAGTTAAATCAAAACTTGAAAAAACAGGAAAGAGAGAAAGTGGAAATTTAAGTTTGATCAAGAGAAATATTATTCGAAGGAAAATTAAGGTGATTTAAAGTAAATTTAAAAACTGCGAGCTCCCAGGAATCGAACCCGGGGCCATTCACTTGAAGTCAGCTTATCTTACCACTAGGCTACGAAGGCTTGTGAATAGAGGTATAGTAAGCTTTTAACATGGATAAGAATTTTTTAATTAATATCTTTTTAACTAATTGTGATATTGGAATATAATAATCAAAACATGCATTGTCATCCAAACTAAACGTGTATACAACAGATCAATCGATTGAAAACCTCAGCTTCAAAATTGAGTTGCAAGATTCCACCCGAACAAATTACTTTAATTAATTACTTTTTAACTGATTACGATATATGAATATAAATGGTCAGAGCATGCATTGTCATCTAAACTAAACGTGTATACAAATTTTCAGCTCAATCGTTTGAAGGCATCAGACTCAAAATAAATTGCAAGATTCTACCCGAATAAATTACTTTAATTAATATCTTTTTAACTGATTGCGATACCGGAATATATGTGGTCAAAGCATGAATTGTCATCCAAACTAAACGTTTATGCAAAATTTCACCTTAATCGGTTGAAGGTATCAGCTTCAAAATTGAGTTGCAAGATTCCATCCGAACAAATTACTTTAATTAGTTAAATTTTAACTAATTGCGATATTGGAATATAAATGGTCAAAACATGCATTGTCATCCAAACTAAACATGTATACAAAGTTTACGCTCAATCGGTTGAAGACACCAGCTTCAAAAATGAGTTGCAATATTCCTTCCGAACATTTTACATATCAAGTTAAATAAAAGCTTGTAAAAAATAGATACCAGCTTCCGGAGATGTATTAAGTCTGCTATGGAAAAACTCCAATCCGCAGTTTACTAGAAATAAAAACAAATGTAAGGGACGGGGTTTCTTGTGAATATTACAAATTTTATCATAAAATAAATACAACGGAAAGTAGTTATTTAATGTATTAAACATCCAGATATAAATAACTATCACAATTTTAAGGTGTACAATGGGAGTTATATACTTTGTACGATGGCATTGGATTACCGTTAGTCTGAAAGGGGGTACCCTCTCCCCCATCCATAGTGATTATAAAAAAGAGTTAATCAAGAGCTTTATAAAATCCCAGGGGTGAAAAAGACAGGTGTCTAATTTTATTAGCTCTTCATCCATCTTATTTTATGCCTCTGAGCAGTTATAGAAAATGTAACAGAAATAAATCCAGGAGAACTTTTTATTCTAAATCAAATAAGAGGAATATTGTCGGATCATCCATCACCGTTTTTTCTTATAGTTCTACTGCTCAATGCATTTGTTACGATATCTTTCCTTCTATTTCATATATCGATACTAAATTTTAAAAAATAAGGTAAAGCTGTGTCATTTGTATTCATTTGCCTTATATTATTAATATAACTGTGTTGTGTGGAATAAAAAAAAATAGCATAAATTATATTTTTATTAAGAAATGCAATGTTAATTTCTTTTCTACTGCTGAACTTAAAAAGTCACAAAAACATGTATAGGGTGTTTTTTTAGAGGTATAGAACTTTATATTGCAATAAAACAACGATGTATTATTCGATTGACATGAATTTTTTTTTATTCGAAAGATAATCTTGTAGCATTACATTTTAAATATGATCAAGCAAGGCGTAGATTCGTCGAACGGGCCCAAAACGAGATTGCCGTTGTTCCCGATTTTCATAAGTGAATTTTGTTTAGCGATGAAGCGCACTTATGGTTGAATGGTTACGTCAACAAACAAAACTGCCGCATTTGGAGTGAAGCTAATCCACAAGTGTATGTCGAAACACCGTTACATCCAGAAAAACTGACTGTTTGGTGCGCTTTATGGGCTGGTGGAATCATTGGTATGTACTTCTTCAAAAGCGATGAAGGCCACAACGTTACAGTCAATGGTGATCGGTATTGAGCCATGATTACTAACTTTTTCATTCCTGAATTGAACAATCATGATGTCTAGGAGCTGTGGTTCCAACAAGACGGCGTAACATGTCACACAGCTCGTGCCACAATCAATTTATTGAAAGACACGTTTGGTGACCGCCTAATTTCACTTTTTAGACCTGTGAATTGGCCTCCAAGATCTTGTGATTTAACACCGCTAGACTATTTTCTGTGGGGCTATGTAAAGTTATTGGTCTATGCAGATAAGCCACAAACGCTTGACCATTTGGAAGACAACATTCGTCGTGTTATTGCCGATATACGGCCTTAAATGTTGGAAAAATTCATCGAAAATTGGACGTCCAGATTGGACTACATCCGAGCGAGCCGTGGCAGTCATATGCCAGAAATCATACTTAAAATGTAATGCCACAAGATTAACTTTCAAATAAAAAAACTTTCATGTCAGTCGAATAATACATCGTTGTTTTATTGCAATTTAAAGTTCTATACCTCTAAAAAAACACCCTTTACAATTACAATATACTAGCATTTATTACATATCTATTGTGATTTGTTTTCGTACTTTTTTGTCATATTTTTAAATAATTATATTTACTTTCAATGTGTATTAGTTACAATATATTATGTTATGTCACTTACTTTATGAGGTATGATATTTTATATATTATAGCTCACACACTTCAAACTTAATTTCCATTACAAAAAATTTTCTCAAAAGTTAATGTGTATTAACGTCGCAGTCAAAGCCAGCGTTATAGCTGTTAGGACATGAAACTTTGCTGTTTTGTTTATGGTGATGAGTTTTATACACCTGAGCTGGTACCACACTCTCTTAACTTCCATTCCACACCAACATGAGGATTTTGAGCTGCATTGGATTAAGCGTGTATCAACGCCTCTTCACGATAAGTTTCACTGAGATCAGGACGAATGCGTGACTCGATAGCGTAGATTTTTCGATTGCGTCAACTTGACAGCCAGATTACAAGGCCCTATACTTTTGTTTTCATATATTCAAAAATATTTATGTATTCTCTTTTTCAACCCATTACTGCGTTGAAAAAAGAGTATGATTAGTTTCTTTTTTGATGAATTTATAAAAATCTACGTAAATAAAAATTAAACATTTTAAAGCGGTTAAATATTATATGTGTGCGTGTAATTTTAAATTTATACATGTGAGTTTAAACTGCGAATCAGTTCTGGAAAGTCATCAAGACTTATCTTACGTGCGTATAATATACCCTCCCAAATTCAAGTACACTGCTCACCACGCAAAATGCAACATCCTGAAAGGAAAGAAGCATGCAAACCATGTGGAATTTACATCATGCTTTGGCGACGATAAAAAGTGCAAATCAATAGCATAGCAGCTCAGATGCACATACGGGCAACCTTAACACTACCCACAAGCGCTATATAACGGGAGGACAAATTGGAAAATTAAAGTATGCAATTTTTTTTGCGTACTTTGTTTACCTATGCCTTGTGGAGGACATGGGGTGTCTTTTGTCCAAGTTTCTGAATAGGACCAAGGGAGAATAGCAGCCTATAGGCACTGCGGATTATCCTTTAGAGAAATCAGTTAACCTGTTGGACGAAAAAAAGCAATTATGATGTGGATTTGTCATCACCGGATGCAGGAGGAAACGGCAGACTGACGGGGCCGATCATACCCACCTCTTTGCACAACTGTGCAGGATGACAGGTGGATTGTGCGCATGACAGTGATGGATCCCACAGCCACATCACGAACCATAGCACAACAAATTTAGTCTGTTACGCATCATTCCGTGTCCACTCGTACCATTCGACGCCGTTTACAGCAGAGTGGCATATCTGCAAGGCGTCCATTGTTTCGTTTAGAGTTGACAGAAAATCGCAGGTGTTTGCACCGCCAATGGTGAGATGAACGTCGGACGTGGGTAACTTAATAGAATGACAATGCGTTTACTGACGAATCCCACTTCTGCGTGCAACATCATGATAATCGGATTCGAGTTGGAAGAGACCGTGGTGAGAGGCTGCTGAACTCTTATGTTATGCATCGTTTCACTGGTCCCGGACCCGGTATCATGGTTTGGGGAGAGGGATTGGATTTCACAGCCATACCCCTCTAGTACGCATCACCGGTACACTGAACAGCCAGCACTACATCTCTGATGTGTAGGAGCCCATGGATCACCCTTACATTCAGTGTTTGCCCCATCAGCCATATTCCAATTGAATAATGCAAGACCACACGCCACACACAATATTCAAGAGTTCTACGTTACCTTTCTGATTGAATTGATACCTTGGTCTGGTAGATTTAAATATGTTATAAAAGATCAAAAAATGTTTCAGATCAAAATATCAAAAACGCCTACGAGGAGACAGGCTGGACTTCTACACGATAGATAGTGACACCACCTATCTCCACCCCCCCAATTTAGGCATGGAACTGGAGGGGAGGGTAATATTTGCCAGTACTAAACACAAAGTATCCCATAATAACATCTCCAATAACACATCTCAATTACTAAATATAATACATGGGTAAGTGACACTTGGATCACAGATTAATATTATTAATGGGTAAATTATATTAAAAGTAGATTAAAATTATTTAATAGTAAATGCAAAACTTTGTTTAGTTGCCTTTGAATTGATCTACTATTGATCTACTTCAAATATTAACTTGAAATATATTCTTCTAAGTGTGTGGGGGGGAATAGGGTTCCACTAAAATACTTTTTTAGTTCTAAGGGTCCCACGATACACCTTCTACTTCTAGGAGTACCGTAAGTTGAAAGAGGTTGAAGATCATTGCTGTAGCGCTATGGATAGCGCGTTGTACTTCTAATCAAGAAGTGTAAACGTGTGTGTTCGATTTCTACCTGGGATGACCAATTTTCTGAGAATGTGGTTTTATGAATGGATAAAAATGCAACACAAACAAAGAATAACAAACAAAGATAAAAGTCCGACACCATATATAAAAGGAAAAATTGCTTACTCTTTTGCCACTTAATATTGTGATTTTGCCACATGTATATGCATATTTATATTAATTGTAATTATTTAATAAAAAATAACTAAAATAATTTTTTTATTGACCCAAGTAGGAGTTAACTTATAGTTGACATTTTTATATATTACTTGTTTTTAAGGTAAAGAAAGAAATGTTAAGAAAAGCCTGTAAGCAAATTCAATCTTAGGATAATTGAGGAACTTTTAAATTATTCAGCCATATGTTAGAAGTCAGAGAGTCTGTTAAATCAGGCTGATAAATAAAGAAGGGGGGGAAGGGTTGACGCGGTCGTAAGTATAAAACCGCTGCTGTTAAACTTTGTGATCCTTCCTAAGTCATAAAACCGGCGTTTTTAAATTCCAATGTGAAACATTATTTTTAAAGCTGTATTTTTAACATTTTTAAAAAATTTTATTATTGAGAAAGATGATCACTCTAAAGTTTATAAAGATATTATCAAAGATGTTTGGAATTTTAACATTAAAAAAGCACTATCTATATTTCATAAAGACAATGGAATGTAAAACTTTATTATAATATTCAAAGGCCAGATAAATTTTAAATGTATTCAAAACACTTATATAATAGACATATTTTTCAAAAATTTTATGTTTGTATTTGCTCATAAATCAATATTAATTTAAAACAGTTTTCGAGTAAAAATTTGAAAAACAATGAATTTAATGCCTTTAAAAATATTGTAATCAACAAATTTTATTTTTTTACTAATAAAATTTTATTAAGATAGCCCGTTATTAAGATAGTATTGTCATGGCAACCGTATGTGAATTTAAAGGGTGTTTTTTTTGAGAGGTATAGAATTTTAAATTGCAATAAAACAACAATGTATTATTCGATTGACATGAATTTTTTTTATTCGAAAGATAGTTTTGTGGCATTACATTTTAAATATGATTTCTGGCATAGGACTGCCACGGCTGCCTCGGATGTAGTCCAATCTGGACGTCCAATTTTCGATGACTTTTTCTAACATTTGTGGCCGTATATCGGCAATAACACGGCGAATGTTGTCTTCTAAATGGTCAAGCGTTTGTGGCTTATCCGCATAGACCAATGACTTTACATAGCCCCACAGAAAATAGTCTAGCGGTGTTAAATCACAAGATCTTGGAGGCCAATTCACAGGTCCAAAACGTGAAATTAGGCGGTCACCAAACGTGTCTTTCAATAAATCGATTGTGGCACGAGCTGTGTGACATGTTGCGCCGTCTTGTTGGAACCACAGCTCCTGGACATCATGATTGTTCAATTCAGGAATGAAAAAGTTAATAATCATGGCTCTATACCAGTGTTCCTCAAACTGTGGGGCGCGCCCCCCTGGGGGATGCGAGCATATCGAAAATAAAAGATTAAAAAAAATTTATTTACTGGAATGAAGTAAAACAAAATACTTTCTGACATAATAAAAAAATGCACATTTACACTGATATAATTTATATATCTGCGATATTACGTCATAAAAAATTAAAGCTTCTACTTCTATTACGGTTTCTTTTCAAACCAAAATGAGAAAAAACAAAACTCAGACCCATAATCGAAAAAAAAATTTAAGAAAGATAAAAAATTCATCACTGTAATATTATTGTCATCAGCTGTAGGCAGCAGAATGTAGTTGCTGCGGTTTGACCTTCGAACTTACTTGTACGGTTAGTTAGTCCTGGCTCTTATGTGTGTATTTGTTTTCATTTTTGGGAAGTTGCAAATAAACTATTTCTTCTGCGATTTTTTCCTTGTAAAATATTTTTATGATTTTTGGAAAAGCACAGAGAGCTCTTTGAAGAATTACTTGGCCAAGATTTATTTCTATGAGTTATTCCCAAACATATAAAAAAGCATAATGAAAAACGTTTTACATAATTTTTTTTGAACATCCATAATGTACTAAATACACTTTTATTCCGGAGCTGTCACGCCGAGCACAGAGTGCACGAAATCGGTAATTCTGGGAAAACTGTTTAATTGTTACCAATGGCTCTGACTCTATCCTCCTGTTTGACAGTCTTAACGTGTGAACTAAAATATATTTGTCACATATCTCCCTCTTTTTTGGGAGTGACAAATGTTTTTTTACAATCTTTAAGTACTTGTTTTGACTGAGTTCCCGGTGTGATAACTTTTTTTCCGAAATATTCTCTGTGTTCTTGAAAGTAGGGGTGAGTATATTTTCTCTTAATTAAATTATTCACTGGAATTACGATTTTTATTGTGTACTATAAAAATAATTATAAAAAAAAAGATTGGGGTAGCTCAATAAACCCACTCGACCATTAGTATCAAGTGCGTGCCTGCTCCAGGTTTAAAACATGTTAAGACTTTAAATATTAAAAATAATACAATTATTTCTCATCGGAATTTTATATATTATTGTTCATTATTCAACATCAACTCTAAATGCTAATTCTGTGAGGCTTAAAATTACAGTTCGCTTAAAACTAATTATAATTTGAGCAATGATTTTAAAAAAATCATTTTACATTTTTGTAAACATTGTTGCGCTCTTGGCTTTACTCTCCTTAAAATTCAGCGATTATATCAATATTGTTTTATTTTCTTATAAATGAACTCGTGCAAATAGCCTGTTCTTCAGCCGGTATACTTTTAATGTATCAGTGCTGCACAGAGTATTTTATAACTAATTAATTAATGATAAATTAAGAACAAGTTTAATAAGTATTAGCGACTTCCATGGGCTTGTCTTACAGAGCAAATTTTTCAAAGGAATGCTTATATATGATTAGAAATTGACCCACTGAGTTCTTTCTAAAAAAAGCTGATATCTATATTTTGTCTTCTAAGCAGCCACTGCATTTTGCAATATGTTCCAATTTAAAAATTAGAGAAAGGAAAAATAACATAATAATTATCCTATTACTTAATTTCTTTTTGCTTAAAAGCAACATATACAAAATTTAATACTTATGTCATGAATTTGTACGGTATATAATTAAGATTATTGCTTCAGCATAAAAAAAATGCATTATTATTGCATTCAGTACATTAATAATGTATAAGGGGGCGCGATAAAAATTGTGATTGATAAAGGAGCAATATTGAAAGTTTGAGAAGCACTGCTCTATACCGATCACCATTGACTGTAACGTTGTGGCCTTCATCGTTTTTGAAGAAGGATTCCAGCAGCCCATAAAGTGCACCAAACAGTCAGTTTTTCTGGATGTAACGGTGTTTTGACCTACACTTGTGGATTAGCTTCACTCCGAATGCGGCAGTTTTGTTTGTTGACGTAGCTATTCACCCAGAAGTGCGCTTCATCGCTAAACAAAATTCGATTATGAAAATCGACGATTATTTTCGAAATAATTGCACAATTTGAAAGCGTTGTTCAGGCGTGAGTCTATTCATGATGAATTGCCAAACCAAACTGAGAATAAATCACTTGACAGCTGTTAAATCGGTCGCCATCTTGGAAAGTAATGCCAACAAACTTCTATACCTGGAAAAAAAAAAGCACTCTGTAGTTGCTTACGTTAAAATAAAAAATAATTCATGAATTTTCCGTGCATAGTACGGAATAGATGCACAGAAATACTTATTCATTATAAATGTTTGAAAAATGTCAAAATTATAAAAATAAAAACCTTTTAATGCTGACTCTTATGAAAACTTAATCACCTAATAAATATTCATTTTGTCATGTAGTTCAGAAATAATTTTTTAATGTTTATGCTATTTTTAGTAGAACAAATTAAATATTATTTTTTTGCTTTGTTAGTCTGACTCAACATTCGCGCAAAATTTCAGCGCGAACAAAATTATCTTATATGTTTACTCTTAAGAAAGACATTCTGCGTACTTTTTCCTGAAGCGTATAATGAAATATACTCTGAATTCAGCTCATGATATTTTTGATATTTTACAGTTAAGAAATATTACACTTTATTAAATTGTTATTTACATTTTGATTATAATAGCCCAAAATATCAATACATTTCATAAGAGGAAATTGTAGATTATATTTAAAATGCTATAATTTTTCAATTATGTATATTAAACACTTTTAGACCGTTTAAGAGTAAATCAAATGTATCTGAAGAGTTTGTTAACGGAAAATCCATGACTTCATCTTGAGAGAGTTGAATGCGACCATTTTGCTTTCAAAATAGACTGTATCGGTGGAAGAAAATTCACTAAGTAGTACTAAAGCAAATTTCTTATCGGATAATTTGTCCGGTATTTTTTTCAGAAGATTGGTAGGATGGAGTCGTATTTGGTTTGGACAGAAATTTGTACTTTCTTCTACACTTCAAGATTCGTTTGGAAAAAAAGGATTTAAGCTAACATCACATAACTCTTTCAGGCTTATCATGACACCATTAAAGACAAAAATAGAGTTAAAAAAAGACACAAATATGTGCACTGCGTACAAAAAGTTAATCTGCTGGAACATCTCCAGCAACGTACTTTTAGCGGAAGATACAATAAAACATACAATAAAATTATGGCATTTTGCTTAGAGCTGTCGTAAGAAAAACTTTATATCTTAAATAGATGTAATATATATGTACATATTTTAAATAAAGCTTTGGAATGAGTTTACTATAATGCTGCTGGCGTAAAGTGTAAGTTATTTTGTTTTTGAAGGAAAATGACACAGATGGTTGCGAGCTTTTTCAAAGGGAAAGCACAATATCTCTTTCGAGGGCGAATGAAAAAATTGCGTGTGTTTATTTTAATAAATTTTAAAGCTAAGTAGTATCTAAATTTTGTAGCTAGATAAAATGTTTTACGTATTCTGGAATGAGACAAGATACAGTTAAAAGAGCAAATCATTAAAAATGCACTACTGACCATTAAAATTGATATTCCAGGAAGAAATGCATATATCAAAATGATATTCATTGTGCAAAAATATTATACTTTAAATAACAAGTCATTAAAACTTCAAGAAATTTGAGTGCATAGATACTGAGAAATCAGTACCTAAAACAAACACCTCTGGCAGAAATAACAGCGGTTACAAACCTGGGCATTCAGTCAGACAAAAGTTGGATGTCATGTACAGTTATAGATACCCATAAGGTTTCAACACGATGCTACAGCGCATCAACCGTAGTGACTGGCGTATGTCAAATCACCATGCGCCATGTAACAGAATATTTCGATTGGTGAGATATCTGGCGAAAGTAAAGGCCAATGCAATATCCGAACATTTTCCGCATCAGGAAGATCCGAACAAACCGACAACACGCGGTCGTGGACTATCCTGCTGAAACATATGGCATAGAAGGGCTTGAATAAAGGGTAGAGTGACAGGTCATAACACACCAGAAATGTAACGTACACTGTTGGAAGTGGAAACATGTATTCAATTGCACCTTATACCTTCACGCCAGGTCATGGATCAGTATGAGGATGACGAATGCAAGTTGCCAATGTACTCTCACTACGATGCTGCGTAACACGGATGCAACCATATTGATGCTGTAAATTAAAAAAAAACCTGGTATCATCTGAGAAAATGACGTCTTGCCACTCGTGTGTGCAGGTTCGTCATTGACCACACCACTAAAGACGCTCCGATGTGTGATGCAGCGTCAAGGTTAGCAGCCATGGTTCCCGAGCTGAGAGTCTATTCTGCTTCAAAGGTTATTGAATTGTTCGTGCAGAAACTTGTCTTGTAAATGACCTCAATCCTTGACTCAGGGCTCGTGGCGTAGCAGCATGATCCATTAAGGTCATGCGGGTAACATGCCCATCTTCTGGGCTGCTAGTGAAGGGGGCCCGTTGAGATTCAGAATGGCGTTCCTTATTACCCTCCGATTCCATATTCTGCAAACGGTCACTGTATCTCGACCGATTCGAGCAACAATACTGCAATGCCATAAGCCGCAAATCCGGCACGCTACATATAGACCTTTACCTTAGTTAGAAATGTGCCGGTACGCATTTCTGCGTCTTATAGGAGGCATCACAACAACTTTTCACCAGGCAACAATGTCCAAATGCAATTTTTGTATGAGCAACCGGCTGAACAATTTCCTCATTCAAACAACTTATAGGAGTCGCTACCGACGTTTGCTTTGTTTGAATGGGCTGAAAATCTAATCATTTGTATACTACTTTACCTTCTTCCTTTCATTTGAATTTCACGTATGTAGCATGTCGTATTCTCGGTGTAGCAATTTTAATGACCAGTAGTGCATCTTATCAAGAACTAACTTTAGATATGTTTATTGAAAAGAACTACAATTAATGAATAATCAAGTTTGCTACAAAAATAGTTGCATGATATAGATAATGTCATACCTAAGAAAGCAGTTATATGAAAAAAATATAGTGAATTTGGAAGTATTTATGTATATTTATGTATATATATATATATGCATGTATATATATTTATATATATATTTATATATATATACTTATATATATATATATATATATATATATATATATATATATATATATGTATGTATATATATTTTATATATATATATATATATACTTTATATATATATATATATTTATATATATGTACTTATATATATATATATATATATATATATATATATTTATATATATATACTTATATATATATATATATATATATATATATATATATATATATATATGTATGTATATATATTTATATATATATATATATATACTTATATATATATATATTTATATATATATGTACTTTATATATATATATATATATATATATTTATATATATACTTATATATATATATATTCTAATGGGGCTTGGGATTGGTATGAACCATTGCAGACCTAGTACATTCCCCGGAACCAAGTATCACTTTTTACTGTGGCACTATATAGATTGATACCAATTACCACAATGTAATTTTGACACCCAGTTTCCTCACAAGAAGGGTAGGGGGTACAAAGTTAAATTTTTCTGGTAAATTTTTAAAATAAAATTATTCAATTCCTTTAGCTAACTCGTATAGAGTTTTTTTATTATGAAGACTCATTTGCAACCTGATGCAGGGCAGTAAATTTAAGTTTAAACTATTTTTAATGATGAACCACACTTTTTAATAATCTTTTAAACAACTTTCACTGAGTTTTGAAAGAATATGTTTTTATGATGAGATTCAATCGAAAAAAGAATCGTAGTTCTGCTACACAGAACAAACGAATAAAAACATGATTCTTCCAAAATGAAACGTACATAATAGCATGTTACGAAATGATAACGTGAATGCATGACATTACGGAAAACACAACGAAATGCGGTTCGCTTTTTTTTCTCTCTTTTTAGAAAGAAACAAGGTAAAAACTTGCTCCCTGATTGAGTATATAATTGAAAATTTTTATTTAATTCATAAAACTTTTCTTTTCTAAAAGAAAATGGAATGTTCCTTTCACATTACGTATAAAGACCATGTTCTTTGGGATCGATCGGCTTCTAGAAGGAACTATTTAAATGCATAAAATTAAACACTGACGTGCGTCAGTGACATTTTTTTACAATTTACTAAAATTTCGCTTATTAGAATACTTGCTTCAAACAAAGTTAATCTTTATTTGATTTTTCAGATAGTATAAGAAGCGTAATTTTACAATACTTTCTTTTAAGAACAAAGTATAAAAATGTATCAAAGCCATTTCAACTTTGAATTTCAGAAAAAAGAAATTTTAAACAAAAGTTCAAAAACTTGCTTCAAAAGACGCACCATCCCATAGGTTCAGAGCACCCAATTTTGTGCGTCTGAATATTTTAGTCTGTGTTCTATGCTGCTATTCCACAATTTGTTTATTTATTTATTTGAAAATATGAAAAAAAAATGTGTAAACCGTATAGAGTCAGCTAACTTCTAAATGACTTATTAATTAACATTATCTTCACTGCAAATCACAATACTATGGAACGAACTACAGAAAAAAATCATCAGTTATTAATAAATATGAAGTAGCTTCTGAAAATGGAAAAAAAAAAACTACAACATAAACTTGACATTATTATCTAAAACAGATAAAATTGCATACATTTTATGGAGTTTTACCATAAACCATTTCGAGTAAGATTAGAGTTTAGTTCATACACACAGACATAATTTTTAAATGTTAAAGTAATTTATTGTTTTTAAAGTTATGAAAACTTTAAACAAAGAAATTACTCCTCCTATAAGTATCCAGTCAAATTAAATATCTCGCTTAAACGTAACGTAAATTGAAGTAAATGTTAAGGCAAGTACTTAAAACCCATACGAGTATTTACAATATTTTAGTTTGGGTCGCGTTATTGAAACCTATAAAATTATTTTTGACTGGTTTGAAATAATGGCGCGAAGATATTGACTGGATGAAGGCTTATAATGTAGAACTATTTTTTTAATTGGATACAGACCAATTCCAAAAAGAGGTATGAAGATGACTATACTTTTCCTGAACTGCCGTTCCCATATTATGGAAACACTTGAAAGAGACCTTAAAATATCCACAAGCCTAAATAGTTTATATTTGACTTCAACTGAAAGGCGTAATAGAGGAGTAAAGCTACCCAACACACAAATGAGCCTCCCTCTGCTTCTGGAAACTCAGTTTCGAAGCATACCGGTTACCGAAAACTTAATGAGGAGGGATTTAAAGCAAGTACTTAAAACCCACATATCTACAATATTTTAGTTTGGGTCGAGTTCTTGAAACTTATAATTTTTTTAACTCGTTTGAAATAGTAACACAAAGACATGGACTGGATGATGACTTATAATGTAGAACTACTTTTTTTTTAAATTGGAGACCAACCACCAATTCCAAATAGAGGTATGAAGAAGGCTACATTTTTCCTCAATTGTCGTATCGGTATTATAAAAACACTTGAAAGATACCTTAAAATATCTACATGTCTAGATAGTTTATGTTTGACTTCAACTAAAAGGCGTAATAGAAAAAAAAAAGCAACCCAATACACAAATGAGTCTCCCTCTGCATCTGGAAACTCAGTTTCGAAGCATACCGGTTACCGAAAACTTAATGATGAGGGTCTTCAAAGCAGACCAATGATGTGCATTCCACTCAATCTAAGTCACAGGACATCCCACTTGAGAAGAAGCAAAATCATCTTTAGGCACAGAAGCAGTGGGTTTGTGCTCTCATCGCTGAAGAGTTGATATGTATCTGAGACATAGATTTTCGAAATGTTCACATATGGAGTGCTTCAGGGATCTGTTATTATTCCTTCAACATCATGAAGTAGACCACTATATGTTAGGTGGTGTTTGCTGGTGCTGAATTGAAGTTTTGGGGGAGTAAAAGGATTTCTTTCAAGGAAACACTTTAACTACTCCGAAGTATAGTGGTAAGATCTCAGAACCCCGTTTGTGTATTTGTAGATGTACAGTTGGTATGTAGTCCTTTTGTATGGGTAATAACTCTTGTTCACAGAAAAATCAGCTGCTTTCAACGAAATATATAGGCTCATTTTTGGAAAATGAATATTTTAGCCAAACCTTCATACCTTAATTCCATAGAGCATGTTTTGAATGCTCTTGGAATAGCAATTACAGCTACTCAGCCTATTTCATGAATACTACGGGAGTTAAAAAACGATAGGGAAATTTATTAATTGCATCAAGGTGTCTCATAAATAATATTGAGAGAGAATTATGAAAACCGAAACAATCCACAAGTTCCATTTTACATAATGTTTAGACTATAATGCTTTTATGAACATAAGTCAAAATGATTGAGTGGAGTAACCTTAATATTTTATAATATTTTTGGCTGCCTTAAAAATATATTCGTATCAAATTTTACTTGAATTGGTTCGGTAATTTTTAAAATAATGTGAGAAACGTTTCAAAAAGGGGATTTTCAACGCCAAGAAATAATGCCCAAAGCGTCATGCGAATTTCATGAGCGATTGTGGTGAGATTGATATGCAAATTATTACATTTGGCGTCCTCGCCAGCTGACTATTCGAGACCATTTTCTAATGGCACGTGACATCCGAAGGTTACCTGCAGGATCATGGTGATCTATGCTCAGCCAAACCTTAACTGTACATTGCTTGAAGTACAATTGCGTGCACGTGTATCAGCAAAATGGGATATTGTTGACCACCCAACACTGATCTAGATGACTGGTGTGGTGACATCGCTCTTGTAACTGCATCATTTAATTGCATCATGTATTGTTCCAGGATGAATTTATTTCCTGTTTGTAGAGGAATGACGGCCACCGACGCGTATAACGGTGACCCGGAGAACGCGACGAACCAACACATTTCGCCAAGCATCAAACCGGTCTTACACAGGTCACTATAGTTTGGAGAGGCATATTGTTTGTACACAGGATGCATCTGGTACATATTGGCGACCATCTGACAGCGTATCACTACATCACACAAGTTGTGGAGCCTGTTCTGTCCTTGTTGCAGGGCTCACCCAACACGGTATTCCAGAAAGACAATGACAAGTCGCATGTCACACGACGAACTCTTAACAGCCTGACTGGATTAGACATATTTGTCTAGCTGGGAAACTCTCCATATCTAAATCCCATTGAACACCTGAAAGATATTAATGAACGTGCCATGAACCATGGATTACTATCGCAAAGCATGGATAATTTGCGCAACGTCTGCGGCTTGGCAACGGTTACCTCAGGTAATCATTAATGGACTAATGGGTAGAATGTCTCGAAGGCTTGAGGCCTATATAGCCTCCGGAGGTGGGTGCATTAGATATTGAACAAATAGTTTTATAATGACTTTGTTTGTCTGGTTTTTAATCAATTGCATATCAACCTAATCAATATTGCTCCTGAAATTTGTATGATACAACGTGCATTAATTCTTGGTGTTGCAACTTCACTTTTGAGGAATATATTTGTCAATTACTTATTACACACCACTTTTACAAATAATAGTATTTAATCCCCTTTGGTTTCATTTCCTTCAATATCACTTTAAAAATATTAAGTACCCAATACTAAAGGCATTCCACATTTTTTTTGCTTTTTAAATAAAATTTATTAACTAGATTAAAACAAATATTGCTTCATACATTTATGTTCATAACATTCGCTTGGCGTACTTTTTTTATGATTCTCCATCCTGCACCATCATTGTAATAAGTCAATTTACTTATGCTTGTCTAATGTACTTCCTTATGTTCTTATCAAATGTCTCTTTAAGTGCATTAAACATCTTATTCTGAAATTGAAATGCATTTTCAAAAGTACCAGCATAAAACCATTTATACGATCGTTATTTAACAATTTCTAGGTTCATTGATTTATAAGCCATATAAATAAATGTTAACTAAGTAATGCCTTGCAATAATGTGCTTTCTGAAACTATTGTAATTTTTGTTCTTTTTCTCCTCTTTTAGAGCATCTTTTTTCTTAGAGTATCTTTTAATAATTTATTCTACAGAATTTTAAGTAGATTAAAGTGAATGGCTTCAAGTTTACATAAACTAAAAAAATAGTTTCTAAACTTGAATTACAATGTTAGAAATATTTGTGTTAAATTTTTTGCAAATCACGCAAATGTTTGAGCCTTTTTTGCCATGCATCTTTCTCATGCAAATTAGATGAAAAACTTTTTTTGTAATAATAATTATAGGTTCTCAACAAGAATTTGCCATGAACAGAAATTGATGAAAATACTTTGTATCCATGTTTTAATATTTACCGACGTTAAATTTCCACACAATATTTGTATTCATCTTTTGTCAACAATTCTTAGGTGTATGTAACTGTATTAGTCGAGTTATCATGATCTCGAATTCTAGCAGGTATTTTCTGTATTGAGTAATGAGTTCGAATTTCTCATGTCACTAAAAGCTTTTGTAAAGGTCGAAGTACCTGCTCCTCGTATTGGTTGAGGTGGAGGCTAATTTAATTAAAGCTAATTTCATTTTTCATTCGGAGGGTTTCGAATACATCCAATGATTAAGAAATCAATAAATCGGTCACGAAATGATTACAAACAGATATTTGAGAGGTTTTAATAATTTAAACGCTAGACCTGACTATACGTAATGTGTGGATAAGACAAACAATAGTAATAAATAATGGTTACTTATCTTAAATATGATGTAACCTCTGAAACTCTCGCCAAAGAGAACTCATCCGATATCTTCTAATAGACAAATGACTGTAATTCAGGAACGCATTAGTGTGGTTGTACTGTGCACAAAAAATTCCTATTATCCTTTTCAGTTACTATTTATATGCTATTTAGTAGTGACGCTTATTTTTAAAGTTTGTTATTCTTGCCCAAAATGCCAATTTGGCTGGACGAGGAAAACACCTGATTTAGAGAAGATAGACCTCACGATCACATGTCCCATTGTTAAAGCGATAAACTGTTGAAGCTCGAAATTGTCACATCTGAGTAGTATGGAGATTTGGGTAATGAAATGCCAGCTCATATGCCTCTGAATTCAGCGTAATTCGTAATTATGAGGTCCATTGTCAATATTCCTCATGTTGCTCCGAAGAAAGTTATTAATGTACATTTAACTATTTTAATTTATAGTTTTTATATGAACTGTAAAAAGAAATTACCAAAAGCAGGAAACTTCGTCCAGGAAATTAATATTCAATTTATTGATAGGAGTGTGTTAATGTATGTACAAAAATATTCTCTTATTTGCTAATAAACTAATATATTGTGAGAGTAAATTGAATCGATATTTGTGTTTTCTTTTTACAGGACAATCGTTCATTTCTGATTCCATGGATAGTTTGTGTCTCTATGGCTACATTATTGGATATATTTTTATGTTTTTACTTTACGGCTAAAGATGTAAGTAATTCGCTTTTAAATATACAAAATAAGATTTTCTTTTTCATCCCTTACAATTTCTACTTAAAAGTTTTCGGAACCGTTCGAAGTCTTAATACAGCAATATAATTACAAAATACGATTATTCTACACTCATTGCTCATGAAGAAATAATGTCTTCCGCTGAGATATTTTATGCAAAAAATACGGAGATACTTGAGGGATATGATTGTATGTGTTTCAGATTTTTTTTTATTTTGTTAACTATTATCATTGAACTGTCATCGAAATCCTTAAGCCAATATCATAATATTATTCTTGAAAATTAACAACACATGTAGGTAATTTTATGTACGTATTCTCCTAACAAAAACACGTTTTTTTTAAAGCTGAAATCATTTTTAATGGTCTTTTTTTAATTCAGTATTAAATTTTTGAAGGATTTTAAAGATATTAAAGGAATTAAGTAAAAAAAAATATTTCATTATAATAAAAGGGGTTTTTTATAAACCGTAAAATCCGACCTATAACGCTCACTTTTAACACAAGAACTAAGATCGAAATTAACGGGTGAGCGTTATACACCGGGTATAAAAATGATAGCCTTAAAAAATAATAATACAAATGAGCACAAAAAAAAATTAAACTTATACATTGATCAGAATACTGTTTATTTAAAAAAAATGACATTCTTTATTAACTCAAAGGGTTGTAGATCTAGAAATATACTATTTTCTTAAATTCCTGAGGAAATATGTCGAATAAATGACTTCAAAAAACTAGAACATTGTACACGTAGATTTCAGGTTCCTTCTTGAAAAAGGGGGTGCACGTAATAAAGCTAATATACCTAAGCATTGAAAAATGCTTCTTGAAGCAGTTATAAGCCAGATTTTACGGTATATATTTTGAGGAACATTTTAGTTAAATGTTTTTAAATATTAAACTAAAACAAAAAATGAAGTAAAATATTTAAATAATGTGAGCATTTGTTTTCTAAGAACTTACAAGCCACGCGATGAGCATTATGTAAAGGGCAGAATGAAGTACGTTAATAAATAATAATGAATAGTGTTAAATAAGGAAAAATTGCATACATTTCATAATCTTATTCTAAAATTAAATGCTGATTTTCAAAATATAAATGTTTTTCCTTTTTTCCTCATCTACTATGACGAAAACAATAATTGTTGGTAACATTAACATTAAAAACATTCATTTCCTAGAATTTTGTTTTAAGATATTAGTACAAATATTGTTGAGAATTATCCCTTATCATAAAACGGATCTTTTACTTTATATGGTGATGCAAAAAGAGAGGCAGAGCATAAAAACGCACTTTTTAAACTCGAACAATAACTTTAAAATATAACAGTATCTATGAATATCTAGCATGTAATTCAAGAGGATTTAACCACATATTTATTGCATACTTTTTATAAAGCTAGGTTGGAAATTAAATTTAAATAATAAACGGTTTCAAACTTAGTTTACTCCAATAAAATTAATGAAAAAAATATAATTACGTTTCAGTTATCTACTAATGAATAATATAACATGTTACAACTTTGTACTCGAAAAATAAGTTCTTATAAACTTATCAAACTGACTATATCTCATATGCTTTAATTTTTAATATAAAGGGTGTTTTTTTAGAGGTATAGAACTTTAAATTGCAATAAAACAACGATGTATTATTCGATTGACAAGATTTTTTTATTCGAAAGATACTCTTGTGGCATTACATTTTAAATATGATTTCTGGCATATGACTGCCACGGCTGGCTCGGATATAGTCTATTCTGGACGTCCAATTTTCGATGACTTTTTCCAACATTTGTGGCCGTATATCAGCAATAACACGGCGAATGTTGTCTTCCAAATGGTCAAGCTTTGTGGCTTATCCGCATAGACCAATGACTTTACATAGCCCCACAGAAAATAGTCTAGCGGTGTTAAATCACAAGATCTTGGAGGCCAATTCACAGGTCCAAAACGTGAAATTAGGTGGGCACCAAACGTGTCTTTCAATAAATCGATTGTGGCACGAGTGGTGTGACATGTTGCGCCATCTTGTTGAAACCACAGCTCCTGGACATCATGATTGTTCAATTCAGGAATGAAAAAGTTAGTAATCATGGCTCTATACCGATCCCCATTGACTGTAACGTTGTGGCCTTCATCGTTTTTGAAGAAGGATTCTACCAGCCCATAAAGCGCACCAAACAGTCAGTTTTTCTGGATGTAGCGGTGTTTCGACATACACTTGTGGATTAGCTTCACTCCAAATGCGGCAGTTTTGTTTGTTGACGCAGCCATTCAACCAGAAGTGCGCTTCATCGCTAAAAAAATTTGCTTACGAAAATCGGAAACAACGGCAATCTCGTTTTGTGCCCATTCGACGAATCTACGCCTTGCTTGATGATCGTTTTGATGAATTGCCAAACCAAACTGAGAATAAATCACTTGACAGCTGTTAAATCGGTTGCCATCTTGGAAAGTAATGCCAACTTAAACTTCTATACCTGAAAAAAAACACTCTTTATATATATATATAGTTATTTTAAATAACAAAACTCAAAGTTTGAGTAAATTTGCGTTTATATCTTTCTCTCTCTCTCTTTTTAAGTTCCATTTTTGAATATTCGAGAAATGTATTACTTAACATCTTTCCAATGAAAAAAATATATCTTAACTGAATAAAAAAATCAAATGCAGTTTTATGTATCTTTATTTTAAATATAATTCACATTTTAAAACTAAAGTATTACAAAATATAATACAATTTAATACTTTTCTGTTTAAGAAGTTCACTTTTTGCTATTTTTAAAAATGTTTATCACTTAATTTAACTTAATTTAATTATACTACTAGCTACTATTGTTACTACTACTATATTATAGCTATACTACTATTATAATATTATTGTAAGTCATTATTGTTGGATGATCGGACTTCATTGTATTTCTTTATTCAATTAATTAAAATTATTTTTTTCCAAAAATCAACACGGATTTTAATAAAGTCAATGAAACGGAAGGTTTCTACTTTCAGTAATTTATAGGAATTAGTGTTCTTAATCTTTGCAAAAAATTACTCTCTCCCGTCATCACATTTCTTAATTGTTCTGAATATTTACTCTAAATACATGCGTCTTTTTTATAAATAATTAAAAAATCAATTACATTGGTAACTCAGATTTTAATATCTTAAAATACTTGATATTCTAATATGTTTCTTACGTAAAATACATGTACAATGTTATTTAAATTATTAATCCTTAATGTATTATGCGGGAAGCATTTTTCGCCTAAATGTTAGCCCAGATTAAATAATATTAATTATCTGCAAATTGTGCGGGCATGTTATATTGAAGCTAATAAAGGAGTATTATAACTGCTACCTGTTTCTGTACAAACAGGTTAACTTAAGAAATTTCACTATTGGGGTTAAGACTTCACAACTCAGAAAGTTTTTATTTTATTTTTATAATTTTTTTAAGGAAAAGAATGAAAGAACGTTTAAATTTTGAATTTTACATTAATACTTGCAGTAATAACAAGGGTTTTGAATAAAGTGCCCAAAAAGCAATCATTTAAAAAATTAATTCCAACAAACTGCAAAATTTAAATGTTAATATGTTGAGTTAATTTAATGCTTCTTTTTTATAAACTTCTATATAAATATTTTAAGAGATCCAATTAAAAAATGTACTATAGTTTCTATATTTCGAAACATATTTTTCATATTTACTGAAAGAAAACTTCGCGTATAAAAGATTGGCACTAACAAACTTATTTTAAAAATCCAATTTTCCAGGAAATATTTTGTTATACATGTTCAAACAATTTTTTAAAAAATATTTCCCCTGAAATATGAAGCAGTGAAGAAATAATTATTGTGAAATAATTTTGTATCCTAACATGTCATATTTTTCTATATGTTTTAAAAGTATTTTATTCATTAATAATGCCATGACAGAGAGAAATTGCACTCAATAAATTAACATGTCATTTACAAATAAATATATTTTTTGAAGATATTACTAATATAAATCTCTACATCATGTGAAATTTAAAAATCAGTTAAGTATTTTTATAGAGTTACGAACACAATTTCATTATGCGTGTTTACTGAAGTTCAAAACTTTAAAATTAGCTCGTTTGCACACTCATTTCTATATATATGTATATAAAAAGCTAATATATATTACTAATAATATACAAATTTCTTTTACAGAGCAGTGATCCCTTTCATACTGTGCTATTCATTACAGATTTTCTCTTTTCCACCTTAAATGTAAGTATTTGATTACTATATACGCCTTTTAACATAATGAAGTATCATAAGCTATTATACTTCAAATATGTTCAAAGAAGTTAACATCATAATAGAATATCATATTATGTTACTAATACATCGCTTCGTAGCTTTGAAATTGATAGAAAACTGTAATTAGGATTTCACTTAGAAATTGAAAATAATTTAGTATTTTACTATCCATCTCCGCGATAGGATATTGATATCATGCAAATAAGTTTTCTTTCATTATTTGTATTCCTTCAAATTTTAAAGGCTTTTACTGGAATAAAGTTACAAAATTAGCAATATTGGAGCCATTTTCTTTGAGAGTGGTGTAAATTCATTTCATATTACATGAAGATATTTAAAGGTTTGTATTTGAATTGTTTGAAAAATACTGGTCTATATATATATATATATATATATATATATATATATATATATATATGTGTGTGTGTGTGTGTGTGTGTGTGTGTGTTAATAACGCTCGTATATTATATTTTTTTAGTATTAAATTGGTTCAATTTATAAAGTGAACGTTTTTTAAGTAGTTAAAATAAATTTATGCCATTGATGACCTCAAATGAACTTACACTAGTTTCAAAGTCAATAAAATATGAAAATCGTACATTAATGAAATATGAAATATGGGATTAGAATTTCAATACAAATCAAGCAAATTTTTTACTATGGATCTTTTATTAAATATTTCAAGAAACAAAACAAAAATACCTAATTTCAATTTTTCTTCAGGTAATGCATTTAAATATTATTTACAACGTTATATTAATTTGTTCAATTTTCATTCTTTTTCATTATGAGAAAGTTTTTATGATTTTTTAGGCGAATATAAGGTAATAGGTTCATCATATCGTTTAATTTTTCGAATGTTCGTGGCATGATGATAAGTATTTGCGGAAAATAGACTTACACCACTTTCAAAGTAATTAGACTTCTAATTTCATTAACTGCAATCTTATATTGACAAATTTATGAAATTTTTTAAGGTTTTTTTTAAGGAACTGTTGGCATACAAACAGCTCGATAGCAGATTGCATTCAATGTTATCATTAACTAACTTTTTATCAAAAATCGACTTATACCACTTTCAAAGAAAACGGCTCACTTAGCCTCAGCTTGGCCACAAATATTATTGCTTGTTGACAAAATCATATATAAAACTACATCACATATCTCATTTACCCAAATCAAGAAAAGTTACTACCTAATATTTGAATCGTGTTTTTGTGGTAGGAATTCATTAATATTATTTATCTAATTTTAAGAAAAAATTCCAAATTCATATTGGAAATGTATTTTTAAATTAAAAATTGTGTCTCAAAATTATCTATAAGAACAGAACAGATGTTTAAAGAAAATGTTATAGGCACAAATATTGCTTTCTTATGATGATATCTAAGAAGGATTAGAACACCTAAAACTCCTCTTGTACAACACTATTAAGATTAATTAAAACGATTCTATAGAAATAAATCGGATTTTTTATATGATGTCATGTGTTCTATATGAAAGAAACACATCACAGATAAATAAAAATTTAAAAACTAAATTCAAATAAACTTTTCTGTTCTCGGGTGTAAAAGTATATTATTACAAAAAAGTAATTTGTGATTTCAAATCTTAAACTATAAACTATAAATTTACATGTAAAAAAAAATCGTTGGAATTATCTTTTAACATCTCAGATTTTTATATTTCAGAAGCTTTCATACGAGAGCCGTCGAAAAGGTATCCAATATTGGTCTAGATAAAATATATTACCAACGAGATGAGGTTGGGGTTTTAGTCTCATTTAAAGTAGGCTTCTTACGCTTACTCTAACTCAGCCCACCTATCCTTCCAGCGCTTTTTCCTTCTTGAAGGCTTCTTTTGAAATGATCTTCTTCCACCCCTTGGCGTTCTGCCTTATCTCTTTTTACTTTCAAAACCAGGTTCTTTCAATGGCGGGTCTATTTTGAAAATAACTAGAAATTTCAATGATCTATGCCTTAAAAGCAGGGAAAGAGGACGACTAGAATGCCATGTTTCACCAAGAAGTTGAACGTGTTTCTGTTGTGCCCACAGCACCAGAGAGTAAACTGCATAGCTACTCTGTGTATATTCAAACTATTCCGCAAGAGTCTATGACAAAGGTCGCCAAAGTGGTGTTTCGCAAGAAAATTTCCCTGGTCCTCAGAAAAATGTGGAATATACTCACTCATCCCGTTATGTTTTATATAAGATGCATTGATTCTATTCTTAGATCACAATTTTTTTTTATAAATATATTTAAGTCTTTAGTCCTATTAGTGGTCCGCGAGATTTGAACTATGAATTTACTGGTCCGTGAGGTCAAAACATTTGACGACCACTTGTCTAATCATGGAACCTGATCTTAATCCCTTCGAAAATCGTATGTAATTTTAATACAACAATCTCATTGTACCAGATTCTTCACCATGTCAAAATTGATCTCGTTCTAATTAGTTTGTGGCATTCAAGGACGTTGGTCACTCTCCATTGATATGCAGCCGTTTTTCATTTGGTTCAACAATCTTCTTCATTTGTTTTACCTTGATAGCAAAGATTCTAAGCACCTGGTAGATCTTAGCAAGTACTTTTAATTGAGAATCAATGGATTCTTGGCACAGTATCTCTGCAATAGTTCATTTACACATCTTGAAAGAAATAAAAGTACGAAGAATACTTATTACAGAATTTCTTTGAGTGGCCAGTAAATAGCGACTATCACTCTTGAAAATGGAGGAAAAATTCTGGAAAATGAATTAATCTATCTCTTTCATTTGTACAAAAATTAAAGCCACCTTAGCATCACTAGAGTGTTCAAGAAAACTGAAGGTCGGATACTTTTTAGATCATCTTCATGTATATTTTTATGTAATTTTATGCATATACTGCATTACATAGTAAAACAAAATAGTCAATTTAGAAAATTAAAAGCTAAATACTTTTTGAATTTTGAAATTCGATTATTATAAGACTCTTTAACAAAGTACAAAAAAATTTTAAACTTGCAAAATGATTTAACAAAAACTACTGTAAAGGAAATGCAAAATTAAGTCATGCTGACAATCGACATGAGTTTTCAAAATATGTTGCTTACTAATGTCAATCTATGAAACAACATGAGGGTCATTGGTAGAAATTTAATGAGACTAAGAAATGTACTCTGTTTACTGATTTTGATACACATATGTAAGTAATACTTCTGATTAAAGTTACTTACTATGACAAGTAAACAACAGTTTGGAAGACTGTTTATAACGAATGAAACAACAAATTAATCGACATACTTAAATATTGTTTTTCTATATTTAATTTGTGATTTAACTAATATTTCATTTACAATATTCTTATCGTATATAATGATTCAAAAAGTATTATAAAATAAATATATTAATATAACATAAAGATAATTAAATATTGCATTGTAATTTTAAGATTATAAAAAATCACATTCTTGCCACATATATCTAGCTGTTTAAATTATAGATATTTCTATTTATAATTACAATACGAGTCTTCAATTCTCGATTTAACTATTTCAAAATTTCATCTGAGGTCATTAGTTCACCCAATGATTTGAAATTATTCACTTCTCATAATTAACAGTAATATTCAAATGCTGCACTCAGTCTTGATGAAAGTTGCACGTAATTTTCTAAAAATAAATTTTGAGCTTTACGAGAACTATTTATAGTCATTAATGTAGAGTTAGCTGAAATTCTCTGATTTAAATTTATGCTTATTTCACTGTCCTTCTTTTGGTACATAAAGCATTATATTACTCACTTTCCCCCTGGAAATTTTAGAAAGGCCTCTTATTTTAACTCTTTGAGTACACTTGTGATTTTGATATATTTTTCTAAGATGAGAATGAAGAATCTCTAAGGAGATAAATGACTCTTGACAGCACAGTTATTATTCGGGTTCTCTTGATTTAATTTGCCAAATTGTTATTAATAGCTTTTATTCCTAAATTCATCATTAAAACCATACTACTTTGTAGTGAATCTTTTCCAACTATTTACTGTTTCTAACTCCTTTCCTAAAAGTGCTAATTAGTTTCTTTTGTTTTTCAAAATACGCACTTTTCGAAGTTTTATGAATACTTGCTAACTCAAATCTCTTCTATTAACTGGGCAGGATTTCATTTCTCAAAACTATGTTTCAATGTATCTCTCCCCTTCCGCTATTTATTTCTTCTTTTCTATACTTGTAAAATTGAATTGAAATTTAAATCTAAATCATTTCAAATTTTAAAATGCTTCATTATTTTCAATTAAGTTTCTTTTTTAATGAAATAACTAGCATCTACTCGAAAGGCTAAATCTGAAACCTCAGTAAAATTAGTTTAATCTAGTTTTTTTTCCTTTTAAAATTGGTAATAACTGACAAAGATGAGTATGCTTCATAAAAAGTATCAGAGGAATACGTTTCTACTATGACTACCTTCGGAAAGGTAATTTTGAAAAAGCGTTCAAATGAATAATTTTCTTGATTTTTAATATCTGCTGAATTAGAATATACATATAAAATTACTTTGAAAATATTATTAAAAGTCAAAATATTTAAACATTTTTTTTTTTTTTCTTTTCTTTTCTGAAAAAGGAGGAAAAAATGACATATTTTCAAAACATTCTCCTTTTATGAAAAATGCTGCAAAAGAAAAATTTTGCTATATCCATCTAAGATTCAAAATGTTTTTATCTTTAAATATTACATTCTTCTGGTTATTAACAGTATACTGACCCAATGATACTTAAAAAAAAAATGAAAAAAAATGTTTGATACGTAGAGGATGTGGGATGGGCTTTTTCTGCGAAACCATCATCTGTGAAATTTTGCGAGTTCTACATTTTTGTCTCTAAAGTTGATATAAGAAACAAACTTAATTCAAAAAAAAATTCCTGTGAATAAGGAAATTGTTGATGTATATTTTTATTATTTTGTTGACTGATTATTTATTTACGTTTTAAATCTTTAAAGCATGTTTTTATTTTTGACAAGCATAAATAAATATTACGTTTTTCGCAACGTGTTTTTGAACTGCTTTCGCAATTTTCAAATTTCTCCTTGGCAGGCTTTTAAAAGTTATTACCACATGAAAATATCTATACATGTCATACCTTTTTTCCGGCATGGTATTTTAGAAGAAGGATTATCGAACTCCTATCTTTTTCCTAAACGAATTACAACACTGCCATCTTCATCATTAGTTAAAACACTTTGTTAGTTGGTGGAGATGCGGCTAGTACTTCAGCTACCTCTAAATTCAATTTTAAGGGATCCATTTTATTTTTGGAGGATATTTATTTCATATTTCATCTTGTCTGCACCAAAACCAAGAGTTCTCTGCACGTAAATTAATTAAATGAATGGATTTAAGAAACTGGTGGAATTGTCTTTCCATTAGAAATATTTTCATGCTTTTCTTCATCGCTCTCATTTACATTTGATTATCTATCCAATATATTCAGTTCAGTCACTTTAATCTGTCAGAATCCAGATTAATCCCATTTCGCAGAGCGGACTGCTGCGAGACCTGCAGGAGGAGAGTCAATTAGGTTCCTGAAGGTGTTCACTTGGATGCTAAGGCATGCCGACACAAGTGCCGTGGCCTGCTGCATGACACTTCGCATTGTCCTTCTGGTAGATGCCATTGTCTTGAGGTAAAACAATGCCCCTATACGAGTGGACATAGTTCGCAAAGACAGATACGTACATTGATCCATCATGCCGTTCACAATCATGAATGAACCCAGAGAATGTCAAAAAAATATTCCCCAGACCATAATGCTCCCGCCTGGACCGTTCCGGAAATGGTTGCAAGGTGCTTGATTTTAGAGATTTCACGCCGAATACGCCACTCAATGGACGTCCACTTGCAGTACTGGCATGTAAATTTCAGTCTTCGTTGTCGATAAACAGCAGTGGGCATAGGTGCATGAACCTTGCGTCTGATTTGGTGATCCAGACACATCAACGTTCACTAAACAGTAGTTTGGGAGACACTGCTGGTAGTCACTGGGTTCATCCGTGCGGTCAGATACTCAGCGTCTATTCGCCCGAACGCTTCTTTGCAGCCGTCATTCACTGATATCTATGGCCCGTGGTGCCGAACATTTGCAACGTCGCTTATTTTAGGTAGTCTAACTTTGCCACGCACGATGTACTCTTACCAAAGCGGCACGTGAACACTTCACAAATTTAACTGTTTCGGAAATGCTTTTACTCTTGACCCAAAAGCCAATGATCATGCCTTTTAGAAGGCCGAAAACATTACTCCGTTTCTGCATTACGCCAACGATTGCAATGTTTTACGAAGCCCACACACACCCTTCACATACGTTCTGCACTGCTCTGCCACCTGCCTTCTGTAGTTTATTAGCATCGACGTCGAAAGTGCGTGGTGGTCACATTAATGTGACTGGACTGTGTATTTGGCTCATATGTTTTATTTACAGCGTAGTCATCATCTAGATAACGCTAAGCTCAGAATCTGATTTATTCAATATAATTTAGATATTTCTTCTTGTGTAAGAGTTATTTTCCTTTTAGATATCTGAGAAAGAGATTTTTTAAAGCTAACACATTATTCCATGAAAAATGTTTTTAGAAAGTTTATAATTCAAATACCCCCTTACAAATCTGGAAACTCAGATTTTTTTGAGTGAAGAGGGGAGAAGTGACTATGTGGAGGATGGAAGTGTCATACCCTTCAAAAAATGTATGAGAGTTAGAAAATTAACTGCAAAAACGAGAGAGAAACAAAAAGGATTTTTCCATGACAACATCCAAGAGAATAATATGGCATTAATATATAAAAATATATTTCGTTTTTATTTAGGTTTTCATGATAATTATTGAAACAGAAAAAAATACCCAAATGGAAAACACTTACCTTTACAATAGCAGCGACTTCAATAACATCCAAGTCGCATGATTCTGTGGGAAACGAAATCTTGATTCCTAAAAGCAACATTAATAGAGTATAATTAATAATTTTACTATTTTCAGTTATTTGCACATTAAGACAAAAATGTACATCAAGCAATTAGATATATATTGGTAATTACCTTTCTGAGATAAATAAAATGGCGACGTGTATTCGTCGTACTGTAAACAAAGCTAAACTTGCTGCCTGAAAGTAAAACATAGACTACAACCACCAGATATTGATAAAAAAGTGGTACTTTGCACTTTCTGTGAAACCGTTCGATCGTTCAATTTGGGTTTTTCTTGTATTCGACTATTTCAGATGAAAAATCATAGGAATGTTTAACTCGCAAGATCGTGCAGGCCGGGTCTTAGACGGACTTAGCTAGGATTTCTATTCCGGGGCTGTTTCGGAAAATTCCCATTATTTTTCGAGTTACGATCAAAAGAAATGATAACGGGTATGTTTTTGTTAAAATTCCCGTATTCTGATACAATAAAAAATGAATAACCCCCTACTAAATTATATATTTAAAAATTCTAGTTCATGCTCTGTACAGAATTTTTGGCAATAAAAAAGGCTCAATATTATTATTATAGAAGCATTTTCGATAAAAAGGAGAATATTTTGTAAACATTGCGTTTCTTATATATACCAAAAACATTACATTTAAATAATTTTTATTTGAATAATATTCTTAAAACAATTTAATATGTATATTTTTTTCAAATAGCACTAAATGTCAAAGACATTATCCGTTTATACACGTTTCTAAATCATGGTTTTAAACGCAGTCAGTTACCTTAAAACCAATTTCTTTTGGGCACTTGTTCTCTTAAATAACATACATCACTTTAAACACAAAAGTCTTTCCATCTCAGAAATCTCTTTTCTTGCCCTTTATTTCAGCAGCCTTCTAGCCCAAGTAGGAAATCATTTGCATTTTGTTGCAATGTGCACTCAAATACTCTTTCTGATTGCCCAGACAACCAGTGATATAATTCAATTAAACTCAAATTATCCGTAATTAAATGAACACCACTTTCCAAGATATGGATAATTCTGATCACATATCTTAGAGGGTGGTGTTAATTTGTTAATATATATATTTGTTAATATATATATATATATATATATATATATATATATATATATATGGGTGTGATGTATATATTAAACATTTTTGTGATATACTAGTTGCAAGTACCTGGCTTTGCCCGGGTTTAAAATAAGGTTTTCTGTAAAAGCGTAGAAAACTGTTTATTTGCATGCAATAAAAGGGTACATTTATCTTAAAGCAATGTGATAGACAACATTTTTGGCAGTTCCATTTGGAGTGTGTACAAAAAGATATTCCTGTCTGCCCACTCTAGAGCAGGCCACATACAACTGTCCATGAGAAAAGCATGGTGTCTGCAAGTCTATACTCTCGCCCTTTTTCTCATAGGCATGACTGTTGCAAAA
This sequence comes from Trichonephila clavipes, assembly GCA_019973935.1. Lineage (NCBI taxonomy): Eukaryota > Metazoa > Arthropoda > Arachnida > Araneae > Nephilidae > Trichonephila > Trichonephila clavipes. Next base: position 359,132 of record BMAU01021298.1, on the reverse strand, counting down.
AATGACAATGTATTCCTATGAATAAAGGAGTGGAATGGAATGTAGTAAGTAATGTGATATTTGTTGTAGTATTTGCTTGCAGTAAAGTAAATATAACAAAGAAGTATTGCAAATTACTTACCACTTTTGTTTAGTAAAGTTTTCTCTAAAATGAACCCATTACTAACAACATGCACATGGAGCATTCTTTATGGCTGGAGGAGGCCAGAGTTAGGTTGGGAACGAAACCTGTTTAAGAACCTTCCCCATGTAAATTTCTGAATGTGTACCAAATTTCCCGTTATTTGGTTGTCTGGATCTTGAGTTATAAGGAAACAGACAGACAACAAATGCGTCTTATATGTATATATAGATATAGATTTGCTTGAATTTTTGTGTATTATTACTTTTGTAAGCTTAATGGCATATTTTATGGTGTACCAGTCTTTTAAACCTTACTGAGCCACAGCAACATTTAGCTAGGTATAACTAGTTATAACATAAAATTAAATCTTAAAAAGATATCAAATATAAAAGAAGGCTCAATATTTTGATTCAATCAGTATAAACATTTTCGTACAAACACAATATATATACTGTAAAATATTTATTTTGCTATTTGCCTTTCAGACACACATCAAACAAAATTTTAAAAAATGTTAACAACAGATAAAAAAGATATTTAAGGAAACAAAAAATACCACTGATTAATTTCGCCAAAGACATCCCAATGTGTAAAAAAATATTTCCAGTACATAATCGCCAAAAATAAATGTAAGTACTAAAATATAAAAAAACAAAAATTATATATTGAATTAATTAAGGATTAGTGGAGAAAAAGATAAAACAGGCTAAGATAATACTCATAATGTTAATTTCATATTGGTAGGCTACTCATTTTTGGCATGATTTTGAAATCATGCCAAATTGGTGATGTGGCCAGTCTAATGTTATAGTAATGTACAGAATTAAAGGTACTTATGTGTTATCGCAACCTATTGTTGACATTATACAAAATGAAGCACATGATTGCCAATTCAACGCATACAAAGTTGGGATTGCCAAAGTGGCAAGTTGTCTTGAACGTTGGCGATTGTTCAATAATACGTAAGTATTGAATAAAAAAATTATCCAAAGTATATATATCCAGATCATAAAAATAAATTGAAAAATTAAGTACAATACTAACATTAACTGACATAAAAAGAGCTGAACTAACTCTATAAATGCAAAAGCATAATTTGAAAAAATACGGTACTTACATATAACCGCAACCTATTGGCGACATTATATGAAACGAAGCACATGACTCACAATTCAGCATATATATAACATGCGAAATCGGGGTTGCCAACTTGGCAAGTTATTTTCAACGTTGGAGATTGTTAGGATAGTAAATAAGTAACAAAAATAATTTATCTTACGACTACCTGCTTCCTCAACATACTCATTTTTGGCACTTATTTTGAAATTACGCCAAATTGGTATGTTGCGGCCCGTCTAATATTATAGTAATGAACAAAATTAAAGGTACTTATGTATTATCGCAACCTATTGGTGACATTATACAAAATGAAGCACATGATTGCCAATTCAACACATACAAAGTTGGGATTGCTGAAGTGGCGAGTTATCTTGAACGTTGGCGATTGTGAAATAAAAATTATCCAAAGTATATATATCCCGATAATAAAAATAAATTGAAAAATGAAGTACAAAACTAACATTAACTGACATAAAAAGAACTGAACTAACTCTATAAATGCAAAAGCATAATTTGAAAAAATACGGTACTTACATATAACCGCAACCTATTGGCGACATTATATGAAACGAAGCACATGACTCACCATTCAGCATATATATGACATGCGATATCGGGGTTCCAACTGCATAAGTTATTTTGAACGTTGGCAATTGTTAGGATAAATCATAATTTATCTTACGCCTATCTGCTTTCTCAACAGGTATTTAAGCCATTTGTCTGTTTTGCTCATTCTCTGAAAATTTCAGTTTGATATGTAATTACTCAAAACTGCTTTCTCTTGGGCAGTATAAATACCCAAGTTTGATTTTCACCAAGGCAATTTTATACATGCCAATAGTATACCCCTAAAGGTTAAAATAAAGACTTTTATAAAATTGCAAAATATTATTAATTTCTACTATCTGAAACAGATAACGAAAACGGGAATACTATTCTTATGTTAATGAAATAAGAACTGAAATACCATTATCAGTAGAGTTTTAGTTTGTCAAAATTATAACCTCCGCATTCGAAATAAATAAATAAATTCTCGAAAAATACGAAATTTTTTAAGTTGTAATTTTTAAGCAAAATCACACACATAAACATCGCGATAATACCTAAATGATGCAAAAACAACAAAACAAAATTTTAGTAGTTAAAAGAAAAATCCTTAAAAAATGACATTTATTCGAAAAATAATCCGAATTAAATATCAAAGAATTGAAAAATTGAATAAATATTCAACCGATTAACATAGCTATAGTAAAAATATGTAATAATCTTGAAAAACTGCATGTAAAGCATAAATTGTCCATTAGTGAGAAAAGTGACATGATATGACGTCATAACACTGGAAAATCACTTAAAAATTAAATTAAAAAATTCAAAGAATTATGAACGCCAAACCTATTTAAGAACCTTCCTCGTGTAATTTTGTGCGTGTGTACTCGTTATTTGCTGGATTTTGAGTTATGAGGGAACAGACAAACAGACAACAAATGCGTCTTATATATATATATATATCATAAAAAATATTTAATATATGCATCACACATAATAATATATATATATATATATATATATATATATATATATATATATATATATATATATCATAATATAAAAATCCATATTATATAAATCATAAAAATATTTTATTTCTCACACATTAAGTTGTTCAATATGCTATGCATTCTGTGCCTGAATTTCCCTACTTAAAACAAACCTAAGCCAAGGCATAGTTCGCTTCGTTAGTATAATAGTACTATTATATATATATAGGAGCGATAAAATATTCAAAATCAAAAAGTAACATCTTTATTTTTAATAAAAATTATAAGATCTTAAATGTACCGGAATAAATAATAAGCATGAGTTTCAATAGAGTGTTTTTTAATTCTTGTAAAAGTATTGATAGAGGAATTAACGAAACAATTACTTTTGGTTTTAAATTGCGGTAGTTTTTACTTTTTTAAAAGTATTTTCATTCCTAAAATATAATTTTCTTGTTAATAAATATCAAAACTCTTGATAATTTAAAGGATTATTAAATTTATTTTAATAAAAAATTTGCCAATATATCTTAATTACATTGAGAAGAATTAAAACATTTTTCAAAATAAAAATTTCAAATAGAATAGATTTGATTTATCTCTTTTTCATTTGATCAATAATTTCTTTATTGTTTTTGATTAAAGAATATTTTTAGCAACTTCTGTTGTAATTGTAACAGTTTTCCATGATTTTCGTATGTATGTTTCAAAAAAAGTGATTTTCTTATAAATTTTAATAAATTAACTACAATGTGTTAAGAAATTTAGAAATTAAATAATTTTAAATCACGTATATATGTGTCTACTCTTATTTTCTTATAAAAGTCTAAAAATACGATAATTAATTTCTCTATTACTTATTTCTGATTTGTTGAGAGCTTTGTTGTTTTGAAGTTATGCTCATAATTTTTTACATACGTTAACGATAAGAATATTAACTTCCAAACGTATGTATTCTTATCAGATATTTTTGTAAACCAATTTCTTTTTCTCGAATCTTTTGGTACAAAAAGAAGAAAATCGTGCGTATAATTTAAAAAAACACTTTTTGAATCGTATTATTATAAAATTGAAACTCATTTGATTTGATTTTTCTTCATTGGTACTTATTTCAAAAGTGACTTAACGCTTGAAGCCTTTTAAATCTTGGAATTTTCATATTTCATCATCTACCTATTTATCCAATGTAAATTTATTTTAAAAAATCTTTTTGTGTCTGGTTAATAATGACACGTGATTCCTTTCGTAATTTTAAATAAAAATTAATGAAAACATTTGGTAAATTTATCGAATAACTTTCATAATATACGCCTTGTTATTAATTAATCTTATAAGTATTCACTACACTTAATATACTGCATGGCTTATTGACTGTTTAATTTATTTTTTAAGTATGTTATGTATTTTCTATACACTAATAATATTTTCTATCTAACTTTACCTAATTATTCTTAAAACTTAATTACCTATATGTTTTTGTTTATTTGAACATTTTATTTATATTTTACTCTTTTTTTATAATATTAATTGCCTCTAGCCATGCAACCGAACTAACTGCAACACACTAAAAAATTTTTCTTAAAATTAGCTGAATTCAAATGCAAAATACGTGGTTGTTAAAATTAAGCTGATGCCACTTCGAGACTATTAATTCGGAATTTACTGAACGGATTCGGTTAAAATGTGAAATCTATGTAACGGATCCGATATAACTACAATAGACTAAGCTTTTCTTAAAATTCGTTGCATACAAATACAAAATATGTGGGGTGGTAAAAATAAAGCTGACGTCACTTCGAGTTTATTAATTTCGATTTCACTGAACGCATCCGATTAAAATGTTAAATCTATGTACGTAAATTAAGCATGCAATTGAAATGAAGGCGTACGTCGAGAAAAATCATTTTAGTATTCCATAAGAGATTGCTATAAAAACAATAGATGTGGTTAGAATGAATCATTAATCAACAATGAACATGACGCTGAACAGGAAGGAATACGTATTTTATTAAAAAAAATTATTTTATCAGAATGCGTACAATGCCTCGGAAGCTTTCCATGCTTATCGATAGATAGAAAAATAAGGATAAAACCCTTTCCAGTAAAGGAATTTAAAGACAGTTTAAAAGTTTGAAGAGATCGGTTCTCTAGATATTGCATCAGAAAGAGGACAACGTGCAATTGAGTCATTGATTGTACAGAAATTTGAAATTGATGCCTTCAGTTTTTTCAGTTTCTATTATAACTGCCCTCTCTGTAGTAGAACAGTTGGACAATCCGTGATCAACCACAGTATAAGCCCTTCTGCACGTCTTGGCTTTGCCTTCGTTTTCTGGTGAAAATGCAAAGGGGCGAATACTGGTCATCGGGTATCTTATGGGCCGATTAGGCTCATCTTCATTTAGACTACAGTTTGAACACACAGTACAGTCACGCATTGGGTTCGAGATGTGTAATAAGAGATCTCTTGTTAAAACTGCCTCCGCGCTACAAAATTCTTCATGTATGTCTCGACTTGAAGTATATTCAAATTTCATCTTGGAAGGTTACTTATTCAAGGAAATCCGAGAAAAATGGTTTTTAGTTACTTGGGCGGACCTAGCGCAACTTAAAGGGTTTCGAACGACAAATATTTACTCTGATAATGGGAAGACAACTTATAGATAACCAAACAGAAATACGTGCACAAAAGGGTCTTGAATGAGGGACCTTCCCGAAAGATTAGGAGAATAGGGGAAGTGCATAAAATACAGTACAGGATAAGTACTATTCAAAATTTGCCCTATACCTGGTGCCGGAAAGAAATTATATAGTAAAACAATGAGTATGCATATATGTATCCCCCCTCCAGAAACGTACACAAAAAAAGATACTGTTTAACTAATGAGACAGTCCTTGATTAAGTAAAGTACCCAGGAAACGACTATAAAATTAAATGCATAAAACACGGAAAATAAAATACAAAATGAAAGAAGGGGAAGATCCATGATTTTTTTCTATTATACTTTTGGAAATAGAGGAAAAAGACCGTGACCACACACACACAGCAACAGATAGAGTATACCCTTGTAGAGGAAAAGAGGTCACTTTGACGAAGAACCCCAAACAAACAGGAAAGGCGCGCCATCAAAATGGGACAATTAGGTGCGACAGGAGAAGAAATAGAGGAAGAAAAAGGAAGTGTTTCAGCAAGAGTACAAGCATTCCAACCCTTCTTCTATTTTCTTTTTACTCCACAACAAAGAAAATGTAAAGCGTGGAACAACATTCGAAAATGTAATGAGAGATTCCAAATATCAGAAGGATTGATGGTAAAGCAGGGATCGACACTGGGTAGTGAAATATTTCTTTAGGTGTACATCACGAACGAATGCAGCAGACTCTTGGAGAACCATATTGCTTGACCTTAAAACAAAGAAGATTTGAGGCCACAGCAGTATTTATACAAGACGAAACAACTACTCACACGGAAAGATATGAAGGAAAAAAATATGATTTACGCTGACATCCTTGATAAGCGTATCATCTCACTTATTTCCTAACTGGAGAGCTCCCCGGGTTTGAACCTTAGTGACTTCTGGCTGTGAGGTTTCATCAAAGATCGGGTTTATCAATCATCTGTAGTTAATGAAATGTTGAAAACCAGCATCGTTTGCTATGTTTCCCTCATTAATACTGATATGTTACATGCCGTCATTGATACCGTGGTGATAAGCGCGTTTTTAGCATATTAGTATTAACCACCAAGGTATGCATATACACAAATCATACATGTATACAAATAAATAAAATTTTCTGTTATCCTTTGAATTTTTAATTTTTATCTTTCCTCTACTTCATTACACCTCCATTTGTAAATAAAATTTATAAAACTATGTTTACCATCTGAAACCTTGGCTGTAAGATGTGCATAACACTAATTTGATATTTTTTAAATCTTTTTAGGGCAACCTGTGTTATCGGGCTCTAAGTTTTATCTGTATAAATTTAACTATCATGTACATTCCTAGATAAGAAATTCAATAAGTTAACTTCTATATTATTAAATAAAATTTGTTTAATGAAACCTATCACCCATATTATTCTTTGTTAAAGTGTACGTTATTTAACAGAAATTAATAGGAAAATTTGTATACTGTTAATGAAGTGCTAAGTTGCAGCCAATCGATTTAAGGGGTAGTCATTCATTCAAAACAAATAGGCTTTATTTTTATGTGTATTACCACACCATATTACAAAAGCTTATCTATTGAGGTAATGTCGCAATAATTAATTATAACACGTCTGGAAAGGAATTTTATATAGTAATAATTGAAAAGGCTTTCTCCAACTGAGTACATTTAATTCATTAAACTATGCTTAAATAATAGAAAATGAAAATTCCCTCCACACTCTTATAATTATTTGTTGTTTAAACTTTTACTATATAACTTTTACAATATATATGTTTAAACTTAACTATATAAGTCAAACTACAATTTAATACTGTCTATTTAATGGGAAAAAACTGCATTAATGTGATTTAATTTTGTCATCAGAAAATTTAAGTAATACATTAAAAATTTACTGTGACTAGTTAAATACAAACTGATACGTTAAAGATAAATAAATTCCATTATTACAAATCATTACAATACATAGAAATATCACTATAAATACTTGTCCCGAATCAAAAATAAAATATCGAGGTTTCAACTACAGAGTAGTAAGTTTGTTTTTATATAGAATATTTAAAAAATACTGATTAAAAAATGTTACAAATTATCTTCATCTAGAATAGTTAACACAATACTATTTTCGCTCGTGAAACCAATTTGATAGACTTTAAACATAATTATAAGGAAGTAATATTAATGAACTAATCGTAAAAAAATTAAGATGTTAAAGGATATCAAGGAGATAATAAATTTGAATCTTATTTACAGACCTTAAAGATTATTCCTCAAGAATAAGACACGTTTTTATTTACTCTAATTACGTATCCATCCATAAATAAAACTGTGTTTTGTCTAAATAGCTTATTAATAAATATAGTTACAGTTACAGTTAATATCTTTTTGAGGGATTTGGAGCAACAAAGACTATTATCCCATGAAAAACTATCAATATTAATTAATATGTAGGACATACTTTTCTACACAGAGGTTCACTTATATTCAACCATTTACTGAAGATTATGTCCTCATAATCAGAATCTGATGAATTGAACATATCGTTAATCTACTCAAAATGGTACATAAATATTTACATCTAAGTCACGGTTTAAATTAGGAAGTAGTTCTTGACACATGTACATATATGGTGAGCCCCAAATAGCATTATAATCCCTTCAATACTGTTTAATCCTGCCATTATGGAGTATTTGGGATTACCTAAGAATTCAAAATTTTTATGTGTTAAGTAATCATATATTCACATCTGCCATATTTCAATGAATAATTATGCGTCAATTTGTTAAGGATTTAAAATAGACATTTTCTCTCCCTAAATGCTTTATTATAAAACAATATATATATATATATATATATATATATATATATATATATATATATATATATATATATTCCTTAAATTATGTAATCAAAACTTTCATTTATTTCCCGGTAGATCTTAAGTAGATAAAAATGAGGAAAAGAACTATAATTTACTTCGAGTGAACTATTACACTTTCAATTTGTATGTGTGTGTGTCAAGTATTTTTTTTATAAAATACTTACAGTACAGTCCCGATAATCCGAACAATATCGGACCGACCCCTGTTCGGATTACGTAATTGTTCGGATTAGCCGGAGTAACAGCGAAATCACTATTTGAACCGGGAGTACGGGTCTATTGTGTCTATGTATTTTGTCGTAATGTGAGCGTACGCGCCCGCTTTTTGCCGCGTGGACTGTACTCCCAATCCTCGACGCGTGTGTCACTCCTCCACCACTCTAACTTAGTGTGACTGCGTGTGCGTGTGCCCGTACTGTTGGCCGTCAGTCATTCCGTTCTCGTTCTATGCTCGTCTGCTTTTTTCTCTGTGTTAATAACAGTGTGATATTCTACAGTGAAAACAGTTTGTTCTGTGTTTTGGACATTTTATCTGTGATACAGTGTACGTAAACAGATTGTTATGGCGAGTAAGCGTAAACACTCAACACTTACTCTTAAAGACAAACTAGAGGTTCTAAAGAGGTTCTGTTGTACAATTTTTCATACTAAACATTAGTGTTCTGTTCTGTAGTTTATTCCATTTTAAAATTTGTACCATAACTTGATGTACAGTGCGTGAATATTAAATAAAGAACTATTTTGAATTAAGGTTTACACTGTTTTATATTGAAATATTCACCGATTTTTTCGTCCTTAAAATTATAAAATTTTCCGCGGAGTCGTTCGGATTAACCGGATGTTCGGATTAGCCGTGTTCGGATTAGCCGTGTTCGGATTAGCGGGACTGTACTGTTTATAAATCATAACCTCTAAATTATGTATAATGACATATGCATACCATAAAAGCTCATGGAATTAACTCTTATTTTGTAGTTTTAATAAAATAACTAATATCACCTAAGATAATGTAACAAATACATGCTGTTGTTTAGTGTCCAATTTTAAAAAAATGCTAGCGCGGGGAATTGGCCTGTGTAGCAATTGCAGTTTGATGCACTTTTATTGGTCTTAAGAATTGGAATAATGATGGAATGTTTCCAGATTTTGGATAGATATTTTGGACTCTATAGAGTTTAAAAATGTTCAATGACTGTTTTATTTGTATTGCACGGTCCCCGAAATGCTGAACCAGACGACTAAATATTATTCAGATCCAGGTGCCTTTTAGGAATGGATTTATCGTATCGATGGCAAATTATATCTCTTTCATTGAGATAGGCTTTGTGAAGACGTCTTCCTGATGCTGGACTTTAGAGGCTACTTTGGTGTTCTTATAGGTGTAAAGTAGGGGTTTTTTTGTTATTTGCATTCAAGTTTAGTTTGATTTAGTTTGTACAGGATACTCCGAACAGTGATGATTTTATAGACAGCACTTCTTCCCGAAACAGAAATGCTGCTCGAATTTACATTCAAATTGTTAAGTGTTGTTTGGATATTTAGGACATTGAGACATTCCAATATGCTGCAATCTTTTTCGAAGACCCATCCTTTCGCGGAACTCAACCCGTTTTCTTCACTTGAAAACAGAAATTTCATTTTCAACCTTAAAACAGATCTCTTTGAATTTATCTCTCTTTGTTTCAGCATTACCCTTCCGGAATTCCTAACATAGCTCGTCGCGTTCATCAATTAGACCTTTAATGTTGGTATATTTCCAATAGGAGAAACAACACTCTATTCTTTTGACTCTAGGGCAGTGTTTCTCAAACTGCGAGGCGCGCCCCGTAGGGGGGGCGTGATAACCCTACACGTGGGGCACGAGCATATTGAAAAATCGAGAACTAAAGACTATTTTTTTAAAAAATAATTATTAATTTGCTGAGAGCAAACAAATAAAAAATAAAATAAACATTTACACTGACATCATACAATTATAAATGGATTAATTTAACAGTACTAAGTTAAGAACAAGTTTAATAATTACTCGTGTCCCCATAAGCTTGTCATATATAAAATTAAAAATAAACACTTACCTTGATAATTTATACGGTTTATAATTAATCCCTTAAAAGCTAATTAAAAGTTACGCGATTCGCTCCCCAATGCCACCGTTTAACACGTGGTGAGCGTATCTGGTGTATTGGGGTAGGGGACAGAAGAGTAATAAATGAGAGAGAGAGAGAGTAAATCCTTCCAAACACTGTCAAGTTCATTTTATTGAATTCCAAAGCCTTCGAAATATTTTTATGGATAGCAATGCATACAGAAAAACTCTTACTTAGGAAAGACGTATATATACGTCCGGTGCAATTAACACACTAGCTAAGTGAGACGTTTTTACACGCCAGTGGCACTTAAGAGTTTAAAGTAGTACAGTAGGTTTAGCAGTAGGTGCGTCATGGCTTATCCCGAGTGATTTCCATCATAAGACTCCTCTTTGGGGATTACTGACCTTGGATTCAAAAGGGTCCCAAATTGAAAACCTACTCTGGGACATCAATTTGTTTATACTCTGTAAGAGGCTCTCGCGAGCACTTAGATGAGTGGGAGGAAGGGAAAAACACTCGACACGGTTCAAATATCTTACCTATTTATTTCAACACTAAGAACAGACACAATTTCAATTAATAATATTAAGAGAATGTATCAAAGAAAACTGTGAAAGTGGAACAATGACAGTAACACGTAAGCAATTAGTCGACTAAAAAACTGGATCCTTCTTTTAATTCAGGATCGAACTTATTATTTGACTTAATTCAATCTTAGTGAACAATCGGTACTTGAAGGTTTCCTTCTAATAATAATCAAAGCTCTATAATTCAAATAGTATACCTTTAACATCAATCTCACCTATCTCGAGTATATCTCCGCTCCTCTCTCTCAAGCTAGAAAACCTCACCTATTTTTTTAAGTTAATTTGCCTATCATAATTCTTTTCTTCCGAAGGGCTGGTTGTGAATATTGCGAATTGATAGCCCAAATATTTTCCAAGAGTATTAGTTCGAAGGTCGCGTATGGATATGTCACTACTCAATAACAGGGGAACTACCTTTCTTTCTAAAACCAACGGGACAGCAAATATATGTTTTAAGAAATGAATAATTTTCTTCCGACTTTAACCATATATTAAGTATTTGGTATGTTCATTTTTCTTAAAATATTCTATAAAAATGTATAAGCAAAAAAGAAAAAGAATAACTATTTTCTAAAAATTTAATATACATAACAAAATCTATATTTTTGCTATGATTGTCTTAAAAATACTAAAATAAGTTTTTTAAAGAATATTCAGAATATTTTTTTTCGTAAAAGGGTGATAAATAATTATATATAGAGATACATTTCAATAAAAATCTTCTTCATACTGGTTTATGCACTTCTTCAGTGAAAGGAGCATGAACTATACCATTTATTATATGCACGTGTTGTCAATTTTTTATTGTTGCAAGTCACTCTAACTATGAGAAATATCGATTTATGGATTTGTTGCACTCTTGTTGAAAAAAATTATTGATATTTTCTTCAGATTCTGACAGCAAAACAAGTCAAAATAGGAGGAAAAGTGACGTTTTGAGTTTATTTATGATCATACAAAAACAAGTCACATAAAATCATCAAGTTTAGAAAAATGGGTTTTTTTACTTATATAAGAAATATAATCAGTTTTTAGATAGGTATCTGAACACGTTCAAAGTACGTTTTTTTTTTCAAAAAAATAGCATAATAAAAAAACTATAAATACTTTTTAATAGACCAATAACAATAAATATTGATACTTAATTAGCATTATTTAAAATAAATTTTTCAAATTCCACAAAAGAAATCAATATTAAGTGAAAAAGTTAGTCATATTTTTTAAAAAAATTCTTAAAGCAGTTGCAGTAAAAAGTAATAAACGTTTCTAAAGAAATATCACTAAAATAAATTGCATATATTTATCTAGGAAATCTACTAAAATCCAACGTTTTGTAAAATATAAAAATGTTCCATTTCATAAATTGATTGAATAAATTTTAAAAGAAAGGTGACATATGTATGAGGCTATTACTGAAATAACAGACAATAATACAAAAGTATTAATGCAGTAAGAATTGTTTTAGCACATTCTCTAGAAAATAGCATAAATATTAGGTTAATAGGAATGCTGTTATAGTATTTTAAGTTATCAGACGCGCCATGTTTAACATTTTGAACAATATAAATGCCCACTTCTGATAGATTAATGGGGCACAATTCCAGTTTTTTTTCTAATTTTATACAATTCATTGTAACTCGACTTATATCTAATGCATAAACAAAGTTATAGTTGGTTTGTAAAGCCGTGAGATTTCTCTATTCAATAAAATATAAAATCATAAATATGTGCTTTGAACAAAAGTGGTCATTTCAACGCGTTCGGATATCTCAAGTAAAATGCATTTTATATATATGCTCACAAAATAAACTCTTCCCTATCTTAGATTTAAAGTGTTAGTAGGAAATATCACTTAACTTATATAGTAGTAAATGATTTAAAAATTATAAAAAATAAATAAAAATGCTAGGTAACCGAACACGTTGAAAATGACCAAATTCGATCAAAGCAGATATTTTTTTTTTTTTAATGAATAGAAATGTCTTTTGGTTTTACAAAACATACTTTGTTCTATTTCAACGCTTCCTAGAGGCCCAGTTACAATCAATTTTATAAAGTTAGAGAAACCGGAAGTAGATTTGATCTACCAGAATTGACCATTACTTAAAATCTATCATGGCGAGTCTGATAACTCAAAATTTTACAAATGTATTTCTATAAAACATTTTGAACAAAATATTTGTATTGTTTTCTAGAGAATATACTAAAATATTTCTTATTGTACGATTATTTTTTAGGTATAGCTTGTTATTTAAATAATGGTCTCATAAAGAATGTCCCATTTTTTATAATGTGTACTCAGTCAGCTCTAAAATTTTCAAATTTTAATAAATCATAAAAATGTTAGTACATTTTCTAGGTAAATGCATCTAATTTGTTTTAGTAATACTTTTACTAGTATAAGCTTATTACTTTTTTCTGTAATTACTTTGAAGTTTTCAAAAATATTGCTAAAATTTCAGTTATAATTGTGATTTTTGTAAAATTTAGGCAATTTATTGTGAATTTTGTCGTTTAAGGTATCCGACTACCCTAAAACCATGATTTTTTCAAAAATTGGCAAATTTTTATGACTTTATTTTATAGACCATTTTATTAACTTAATAACAATACCAAGTACTTTATTTTCCCTCCACTAGAACAAAAACTACAAGCATTTTAGTAAAAGCAAATGCCATAACTTTACAAAGATGTCAAACTTTAAAATGCGTTTTACTCGAAATGTGTTTTTTTCGAAAAACTCAAACGGGGACCGCGATTGCTCAAAAAGTTTTGAAAATAATTAGCTGAAATTTTTTGCTTATGTTCTGCATAACAGTAGAAGTGTTTTGATCTTCAGATTTAGCAATCACTGTTTTATTTCAAAATTTGCAGTTCTTTATGTGAATATAGTCAATGTTGTTTTAAGCAATTTCGTATAATGACTTAGATAAAATGCTCTAGTTTTTGTAAAAATTAAAATATCTCTTATCGTGAAGGTCACTTCAAACAGGAATAACAAAATAACACATCAAAATTGAAAAAGTGAGAATTTGTTCATAAAATCTTTGTACAGAGCGGGCCCCGTTTATGTAATTTTTCGTACATTTTTACTAGTTTTTTCCCATTTTAATAATAATAATATTTTTTTTTTTTACCAATTTTAGGATTTTTTTTCCTTAAAATATACTAAATAAATATAAAAATCACAAAAAAGATCTCCATATCTCCTTTTTTTCAAAAAAAAAAAAAGTTGTCGCAAGCAGTCGGATACCTTAAATATTAGGATTTATTGGTATTGAGTTCTAAAAAAGCATTTTTAATGTTTAAATATGCTTTATAGATAAAAAGTATTCCAAATGTGTTCCGATACCTTAAAAATAAATTCAAAAGCTATAAGAGAAAGAAAATCATAAATCCTTTTTTATGGAAACTCTTAAGCAAATACTTGAAAGTATAAAAAGGTTTAACGCAGAAAAAGAAGAAAAAAAGAAATATTCATACATGGATAACAAAGATTAGATTTATGATAAATAAACATGTCATCAATTTAGCAATGTCACAAGGTTTCTTTTGGCAATTCGATCACTTTTTTTTTCTTTTTTCTTTTTCAAATTTAGCACACAGTTATACCATAACATAGTTCTTATGAGACAATCTTTCGGAAAAACCACGCAATTTTGTTAATCCTCCTTTCATTTTGCATTTAATGAATATATTTATTAATGAATTAATATAAATATTCTAGAACATAATAATTTATATTCACTCTGTTTTTCCAATTCCTACTATTATTACACTCTCTCCCTATATATATGTGTGTGTGTGTAAAGATAAATACATTAAATTAAAAATTAAGTTCCCTATCTTGCACTTAGCTCATCTTTTTTATTTCATCTTCAAGTATCAAACAAATCACCCATTATTTCTTCCGAACATATGGCCTAATTACAGATTATTAGATTTAATTGCCCTATATATCAGCATTAACTTTCAAGTACACTCATAACATCAGAGGTATTTGTTACATCTGGCTTAAGTGGTAACACACTTAGATTTCACTTTGGTGTTCTTTTTTCTCTCTGCCTCTTAGTGTCAGAACTTGTATAGATTTCATCAAATAACGATCCTTTTTAAAACTAAGACTGATTCTGGCTCAAAAAACATGTCATATATATATATATATATATATATACATACATACATACATGCATGCAGAATCTCCAAGCAACAAAAAGGGCAGCATAATCCCTTCCAATATTCAGATCGGGAGATATAATCACGTGCTTCAGTGAAGGGAAATATTAGTTGTTTTGGATACGTAAGTGGTTTTAGGGAAATTTCATTTCCTCAGTATATATATATATAACTCATGTATTAACTATCAATATGTTATTTAGGAAGCGTAGATATATCTCTCAAAATATAAGGTCTAATCTTTTTGATGCAGAAAATAAGTGAAATTGGCATTTCGAAAAAAATATTCATAAATATTTCAATATTCGACGGTAATAAGTAAGTAATAGGACTAAAATTATAAAAAAAGAACAAAATACCTTTAATTGTCGTGTTTTTTTTTCTTCTCAAAATAACTTCCGTGGCATGTTATGTATTTATCCCAAAGTTCTGTCCACTTCTTAAAAACATGTAAAAGTTCATTTTGTGAGCTATTTCAAAACAGCCTCCACAGCCTTTACACATGCTTTGTTGCTTGCAAAACGTTTGCCTCGTAATGGTTTCATAAGTTGAGAAAAGAGACATAAATTGCATGGAGTGAGATCAGGACTATATGGAGGGTGTGGTAAAATCTCTACGTTGTTCTGCTGCGATACATCCAGTACGCAACAAGCAATATGAGGTCGGGAATCGCCATGGTGTAATAAGAAGCCATTTCGAAGCAATGGACGTTTTTTTTAACGTGCTGTACCATTGCTTTCAGGACATTCGTGTAGTACGAGTCGTTTACAGTAGGACCGGGTTTGACAACGTGTTGATACACATTGCATTCATAACAAAAAATTATGGTCATAACTTTGCCAGCTGATTTCACAGTTTTTGCTTTCTTGAGAGTATGTGAAGAGGGATGTTTACATTCACTATTTTGTTGTTTTATGGTAGGATCATAGTAATAAAACCAATCTTCGTCTGCCGTGATAAAGCGTTTTAAGATATTGTTGCTTTCTTCTTCCAGTCTTTCATCTTATCAAAGGTCTCCGATGCCTATTTTTGCTTACATTTAAACAACTAGGCGAATCTCGTAGGCACCCAGAAACAAGCTTCAGTTCGATCACGTGAGTCTCACGAATACGAGTCTGTACACGTCATTTACAGGTAGTTTTTGTTGATACAGACAATAACCCTTTTTTATACCTCAGAAATCAACATTCCGATGAAAGGGTTTGCGACAGTAAAATTAGTCTTATTACATATTGAACAGCCTACGTATATAAAAGAATTTTTTTAAAATAAATAATATATATATATATATATATATATATGTATATATATGTCGTGCATATACATTTTTGTTGTGTATAATGTGTGCTACATTTTACCTTATAATTTTATTTATAATCATTGTGTTTTTGAAGAATTAAATAATTTAATTTCTGTGTAAACATTATTTCTATTGTGTGCTGTAAGGGAATTACCAATTGTGTTAATTTTGGAAGACATTGGAAATACGAAAATATTTTGTATTTTACAATTCATTACAATATTTTACATTATTTTAATAGTATTTACTCTTCTAAAACTTGGATTTATTTGGTAATATTTGCTAATAAAGAGGATGGTTAATAACCTGACAAATTTTGTATCTCTTCTGTTTTAGCTCTAAAATGAAAAATTTGTGTATGCCCTATTGCAGCTCTCCTTTATTAATTTTCTGCTTAAAGTTTTAATATAAATTTGATATTTGTGGTAAATTACAAAATAAAATATAAAATATATTTATATTCCCATGATTGATTAGGTGAAAACACGTAAAAGAGATTAATCAGAAGCAAAATTAATATTTGAATAAGGATGGTCATGACAGAATAAATTTGTTTTGTCTTCGTTTTTTCTAACATTTAATAAGACATTTTGTGATTCCATTAGTACTAGTTCATTTATTTCTTGATTGCAATTTCCGTTTGCTTTCCACTTATGTCGGTTACGCATTGTTCTGATTGTTTCAAACTGAAGTGCGTGCGTGTTTTTTTAAAGTTCAGATTTACTGGAATTATATTTCTTAAGCCCAAAGCTTGGAAATCATTTAGTTTGTGAAAATAATTAAGTTTTCTGTTCTCCTTCCATGAGCATTTGATTATTACGAACCAGTGCCCATTTAGTTAAAATTGAAAAAACAAAATCTTAATCGCGATTGTTCATGCCTTCCCGTTTACGAACAGATTAAGAAAAAAATCTGTGCAGTAAAACAAATTAAAGATACGTCATTTACACGCAATATACAAATAATAATATATGATAGATATAGAAATAAATTTGAAATTAATTTGTATTAGCAGCAAAAATCTATTTTTGCGATACACCCACAAATCTTAATACTTTTTAAATGCATTGAGAAAACAGATTTAAATCAGATTAGTGGGTATTGTTAACAGTAGCAGAAGAAAAAAATTAAAATGTAAAGGCAAAACCAAAAAGAATTTTCAGTAAATTCGAATAAAAATTAAAAATTTAAAGTCAATTTATCTGGAAAAGCTAATGAATTTTAATTAAAAGTCATTGATTATAAACTTTTTAAGGAAACCAAAACATTCTTGCATTATAGATAACAGTCTCAGTTTATTATTAAAGTTAATATATACGTGACTGTTATTTATAAAAATCTATTTAATTGGATTCCTTCCTCTTATTCTGAAATTTGAACTTCCACAAATTAAAATATTAATGTTTTGTGACAGTGTGTAATTTTTCTTTGTAACTATTTTGATTTGTAAAAGATTTTCACCTTTTAAATGTTAGTTTAAAGGCAAAACATTGCACATAAAAATGAAGCATTTATATTACTACATATGAAGAACATAATTAGTAAGTAACTGAAGTAAAACTTCGAAAGATAAATTTTTTAATGAGAAGTGAAACATTTTTATAAGACACGCACTAATAAGAATAACTTTCTTATTTTTTCAGTGTTATTATTTTAATGAGATTTATCATTTAAGTGAAAAATCAGTTATTTAGTTTTAGAAATAATCGATCATTCAAATTTACAGATAAAGTTAAAGCACTGATAATGGAATAAAATATTATTTTAAGAAAGGAAACTTTTTGCCGTTTCGATAATGATGTCAAAGGTTTATCAGTAACAAAAAATAAAGTTTACGTAAGTTCTTTATCAGAGCTTTATTTTTTACTGTTATCTACGTCAACTATAAGAGCTTAACTCAGTGGCGCAACTGCCCATGAGGCACAAGGCCTGATATGCCCATATACGTGATCTTCGGCCCTGAGGTGCATGCAGATGTTCCGATCGGTTGGTCAGTATGAAACAAAAACCCCTGTGTTAAGTTTGTGAAGGTCCCCTTGGACCTCACATTGAGAACGAGAATAAGTTGGAGTCATATAAGAGGCAGTAGCCATTTTTATAAATAACTTTCTTTATTTGGTTATCTTATCCAAATAGTATCAAAGACTTATTAACAAATATATCTAAATAGCTTTATGAGATTTGAAATATTTTCTCTTAGATATTTAATGATCTAATTAATTCAGTGTTTCTCAAACTGTGGGGCGCGCCCCCTGGGGAGGCGCGATAACCTTACGAGGGGGGCGCGAGCATATCGCAAATAAAAGATTTAAAAATAATTAATTTACTGGAATGAATTAAAACAAAATACTTTCAGACAAAATAAAAAATGCACTTTTACTCTGATATAATTTATAGGCGCACGCACGCGATATTAAGTCATCAAAAATAAAAACTTCTTCAATACCTAATTAGCTATCTTTGATCCTATAACCAAATAAAAAAACTTTTATTTGATTTGCTGTAATCCCATGATGAGAGATTTTTTTTATAAAGCTTTCTTTTTAAACCTAACATACTACTCTTTCAGAGAAAAAACAGATCCCAGACCCGGAATCGAACATAAAAAAATTCTCATCACTGTCATTATTTTTGAAATACTGCACATTATAGGAGTAATCTGTTTGACCTTCCAAGTTATTGGTACAGTTAGTTATAACTCCTCTCTTATGTGTTTGTTTCTCCTTTAGGGAAGTTGTAAATAATGTATTTCTCTGTTGTGCTTTTTTCAATGCAAAACAGTTTTATGATATTTGGAAAACCACGAAAGCTCTTTGAAGGATTACTTGGCCACGACTTATTTTTATGAGTATTCTCAAACATATAAAGCATAACGAAAAACGTTTTACACAATTTTTTAGCAGTAACATGCATATTATCATAATGAATACACTTTTTACCCGGAAGTGGTCGGGCGGGACACACAGATTACGAAATCATTAATTCTTGCAAAACTGTTTATTTGTTACCAAAGAAAAATTGAAAAGTTCTTGAAAGTAGGTAAGTAAACTTTCTCTTAGTTAAATTATTCACTGGAATCACGATTTGTATCGTGTACAATAAAATAATTATAAAAAAAAAGGATTGGGGTGACTCAATAACCCCGCTCGACCATATCGAGTGCGTGCCTGCTCCCGGGTTAAAATTCTTCAACGGAAATTTATATTATTGTTCATTATTTAACATCAATTATAAATGGTATTTCTGTGAGGCTTAAAATTACAATTCGCTTAAAACCAATTATAACTTGAGCAACCATTTTAAAAAGATCATTTTACATTTTTGTAAACATTGTCGAGCACTTGGCTTTATGTTCTCTTTACAATTCAACTGTTATATCAATAATGTTTTATTTTCTTACAAATGAACTCGGGCATAGAGCGAGCACTTCAGCCGGTATACTTTTAATGTATCAGTGCTGCACAGAGTATTTTATAACTAATTAATTAACACTAAATTAAGAAGAAGTTTAATAAGTATTAATGTCTTCCATGGGCTTGTCTTCCATGCAAAGTTTTTATAAGGAATGCTGAGTTCTTTTTCTATGTTTAGCAGATATCTATATTTTGTCTTCTAAGCAGCCACCGCATTTTGAAACATGTTTAATTTAAAAATTAGAAAAAGGAAAAATAACATAATAATTTTCCTATTATTTTATTTATTTATTTATTTTGCTTAAAAGTAGTATACAAAATTTAATACTTATGTTGCTAATTTGTATGGTTTATAATTAAGATAGCCTATTGTAGCTTTAGCATCAAAATGCATTATTATTGCATTCAGTACATTATTAATGTATAAGGAGGGCGCGATAAAAATTTTGATCGAAAAGGGGGGCGCCAGTATTGAAAGTTTGAGAAGCACTGAATTAATTAACAATTAGAATATCGATCACGCAGAGATTACCGCGATAAGAGATCCCAGAATTATAATCAATAATGTTCCTATTGAACATTTAACTTTAATCTCATTCCTAATATAAAACTTTAATGAGACTTTAATCAATATTTACTACACTGCAGTTCAGCTCAGCTTTTTCGGAGATTTTATCCTCCTAGAAATCTCCAACAATATCTTTCTAATTTCACTATTATAACTTCTTACTTCAATATCTCTCTCCTACTGCTCTAACTTTACTATTCCGTTTGACTTAAATAATTTATCTAATCTGCATATAACAAGGAATCCAGTCCTCTTTTTGGAGCTGATTGGAAATAGGTAGGGAAATAAATTTCCCTAAAAAAGACGACTCAGAAGTTTAGTGATAAAGTTCCGTATAGATTTGTCACAAATTCCCAAGCAAGCCTGGCGCTTATTTATCGTCCCACTAAAGGGGTAAACAATTGAGAACGTCATCTATAACATATCATGACTTAAATTGAAACAAAATTAATATTCACTGGAATATTTAACATATAAGTATAAAATTTAAATGGATTTCTATTATAAAACTCAAAATCAGCGTTTCAAAAACTCTTGGGCACGCCCTCCTACGTGAGCGTAATAATTCTACGAGGGGGCGCAAGCATATTAAAAAGTAAAAAATAAAAGATTTTTTAAAAAAAAAATTTAATTTACTGAAAGTAAACAAACAAAATACACTCTAAAATAATAAAAAATAAAATAAATATTTACACTGACATCAGGCACTTCTAAGTGTACAATGCATTTCAAAATTAATTTAACAATACTAAGTTCAGAATAAGTTTAATAATTACCTGTAACCCCATGAACTTTCCATACACAAAATTATATACAAAAATTAACGCTTATGTTGATATTTTGTGCGATTTATAATTAGTCATATTACAGCCGATTAAAGTTGCGCAATTCACTTCCTAACTCCATCGTTTTCCGTTAAGGCACGCGTATGGGATGTATAGAAGGAAAGGGGCGAAAAGCATAATAACAGTGCACAGAAAAGATCATACTTCGGAAAGACGTATATATACGTCCGGGGCAATTAACGATTTTACTGAGTGAGAAGTTAATACAGGCCGGTGACACTTAAGAGGTTAAAATCATATTGTAGATTTTGCTTCAAAGTATAGTATATTTGAGAAGCACTGCTCTAAATCGACATATATATATTCAAAAGGAATAACTCATCTAGTGTATCTGATTCAAAGGTTAAAATAATGACGTGTGTGTAGTAATGAATATTCTCCAATCCATTTTGCTTACACATATTACTCTCAAACATTACAATAAAAATTAAAAATGAAACAATAATATTTTTTCCGATATATAGCTCCCATTTCTATTTCCTTATTATATAAGTTTAAAGATAAATTAATATACTATTTTTCAATAATTGATTGAAAATAGTTGAGTTCCACAGAAACATACTTCTTTGAAAGATTTTGGCAGACATTTTTTTACTCTCTGAATTCAAAATTGATAATGATCCTAATTTGAAACGTATTTGTTGTGGTAAATATCTCTGGGTGATAAGGGATTTCACTTTTTGACTGACGCAATTTTCTGCTAACCACCACCAAAATGTCTCATAGTTTTAAATTACGGTCAATTAATAACGCTGACACCTAAGTTTTAACCTTACTTTCCACATCCATGAAAGTAAATAGATCTTAATCTTCAATAAAGTTTACGTGATTAGAGGCCCTTATACAAGATGGATCTTCAGTAAAATCATAACTCAAAATGGGGCTCAGTTTACATTTAGCAGACCACAAACTCAATGCCATGATCATTTGGTCACTGAGGCCAGAAAACGCCGTTTTTAGATATCTGTTAAACACCTTCTCGTGATTTCATATTTTATAATAAAAATTTCGCTTAAAACCTAGTAGTTTTTATCTTCCATAAATTAGGAATTTCAAATCTAAACTTATACGTAGTTTTCCATTTATCTTCTAATGCTATAATTTCGTTACATGATGATTGTTAAGTGAATAAGCCCTTTTACACAACAATGTTGTTAAATACTAGATTGAGATCTTATCAAATAGGGTGCTACCTCTTCCAAGTTTTGTTTTTAATAACATGCCTATAATTTTAATACTATGATTATCCATAAAGTAAGTTTCAATTTCCATTTTCACCAATGAATAACTGCATTTGATAGCTCAAGCATGCACGTGCTTCCTATCAAGTTATTGACAAGGCTGGAAAAACATTTTCAGATCGCTGACTTATACGGCACCTGTTTGGTAAGAGTTTAAAATTTTCAGAACAAAGGATCATCCCACTACACGCGAGAAAAGTGGGTCATTCAATTTCTTAATGTGAGGAACACCAAAGCTTGTGAAATTCACAGAACAATTTGTGAATGTAGAGACTAAATGCAATGAGCGACTACATAATCAGAAATGGGAGCGGTAGTGTAATTAAGGACGTGTAAATAGACGGAACCAAATGAAAAGGGGTGTCCACCTCTAAACAATGACGATTTGATTGCAGCAGTTAATTACGAAGATTATGAAGATTATATACTTTACCATAACGACACTTTCCTTGAAGTTACTTCGAATTCCCAGGTCACTTCTGCACGATTGTGTGTCCGAGGAACTGAAACTTCGAAAATTATGTACTTGAGGTAGAAAGGTACTTCACATTTTGATAGAGCAGTAGAGATTGAAACATCAGGACAGTGCTCTAGATTTCCTGAAATGGTACAACGAAGAGGGGGATGCCTTCTTAAACTGAATTATCACAGGTAATGAGGATTGAGTGCGTGATGTGGCCCCGAAATTCAAACTGTAATCGATGGGAAATGGAGATATATCATCACCAGCACAGACGAAAGGGAAGCTACTAATCTTGTGTCGTAAATTGATGTGTACAGTGTTTGGGGATTAAAAGCTGAGTAATGCTGGCGGATTTCATGACTAACTGAGAAACAGTCAGTATGGCCCGCTATTACTAGATGCTCAGAAAACTATGTCGGGTGATACAGAATATGCGTCACGACATGCTTCGCTAAGGAATTTACTCATTCATGACAATGGGTGATTATACACTGCACTCGAGACGCAACAACGCCTTCCATAGCACAATCCCAATACAGCTCGCCTGTCGTAACAAGTGACTTTCATCTGTTCAAGCACCTGAAATTCTTTCTTGCTCGCAAACAATTCCGGGGTGACTATGGGGTGAGATTCGTTATTACCCATTGGTGGTAATCGCAGGAACATCGTTCTTTAACTTAGGCATCCAAACACTTGTGCACCGCTATGATTTTTAGATGGAATATATTCTTCAGATTTCCTGTGGATAATTATAACTTTTTATAAAAGAAAGAAAAATTATCTTTCCTTTTCTCTAATATTATTTCATTAAATACTCAAAAACTGAACATTTAAATGGTAAGGGTTTCTTATTTTTAAAACCACTCTTATTTCTAAATTAGATCTCTCTTTAGCTATTACTAATTGTTACCTAATTAGTCCAAATAAATATTTTCTGAAATCCAGTAAAAACTATTTTCCTTTTAAAGATCAGTGAATTTAATGATTTGTTTCATTCCTCGATTGTATTCTTGGAACCAAAACAAAATAGTAAATGGATGTATCAAAAGTTAAATAGAAACTGGAATTGTTAATTTGATGCAACATCCAAACATTTTAAACCTTAATGGGTAAAATGTGTAGTATCATTCCTTTTTAACTTTGTATACAAGTTAAATATTAGCTGACATCCAAGATCTTGTAATTTTTACTTACAAGTAAAAAATATAGATTTAACTCATTCTTCAACATTCATTTTATTGATTTCTTCTTCTTAGATCCTTATAGAATAATTAATACTAATTAAGGCTTAAAATAATTAAATTTCAATACGCATACTCTCATCTATATATATATATATATATATATATATATATATATATATATATATATATATATATATATATATATATATAAGTGGACCACAAAAGTGTTCATACACTTGCAATTTCTTATAAAATTTAAAGTTTTCGAATAATAAAAATTGATATATTGTAATTGTAATTTTTTTTATGATATCTCCAACTTAATTTTTTAACAGGGTAATGACGTCAAGTGCACTGCTCTCATTGTACGCCACTAGTGTCTCTATAACTGTTCCCAAATTCTAAAAACACCTCTCAATCACTTTATTTAGCCCAGCGGAACATATTTGGGGAGAATGTGATTTTAAAAAAAAGAAGAAAATATGGCATATATAAAAACATAATATGAAGTAATAACTAATCACAGAAGCATGGAGGAAAATCGATGCAGAAATTTCGAGAAAAATTGATTAAATCTATTTCAAGACCCTTAAAAGTTGTTGTGGACAATAAGAGATATCCTACTAAGTACTAAATTAAGAAAGAAATACAATATTTAAAGCTAAATTTAGATTTTTGTTAAGTGTACGAACACTTTTGTGGCGTAATTTTTAGTAGCTTTTTGATAATTATTTTTTTATGAAAATGGTTTTACTATTTTTAAAAAAAATTTAATTATGTCATTACATTAAGAACAAGTTGTAGATATCATAAAAAAATTACAATTACAATATATTAATTTTTATTAGTCGAAAACATAAAATTTTATAAGAAATTGCAAGTGTATGAACACTTTTGTGGTCCACCACTTTATATATATAGAGAGAGAGAGAGGGAGAGAGAGAGAGAGAGAGATAAAGTAATTGTATAATATAATTCTTTTAAAAAATGTTCGAAATAACAATCTTTTTTAAGATTAACACACATGTGTAAACTGTTCTGAAAGTATTACGAGGTCCTACGCACATATCTGAGTTTTTTTAATGAAGTTATAGGTAAAATGTTACCTGTAATATTGCAATGTCGAGCCATTTTCAGATCAACCACATTTTAAAGTAAACAAACTTGTGTATAAACTTTATTCTAGAAAGCAGAATATCACTGCATCATAGAATAACTGAATAAATTTAATGAGGCTCGGAAGTAAAGTGCAAGAATTTATCTATAAGAAGTAAGGTGATGGGATACGACCACCTATTTACGTCAACCTTGTGTGTGTTGACGTTTCTTCTTAAATCCTTAAGTAAACGTGTATAAAAATGGGAAGAGTGTCGTCAAAATTCACCCACCGTGGGTTTTTTCCCCTTTTAACCAATTAGAGTGGAGTTCTAATTCAAATGTGACGAAGTCAACGAACTTAGTCAAGTCAACAACTCCCCGCGGCCTTGACATTTTTCGTTAACCCTGCATTCTATTTTAAACACATTAAGGAAAAATTTTTAAAATTTATAGGGATCTTTACTGAATGGTCTTCAGATTATCTCCAATAACATCTATTCCAAAAATGGTCTTATCATTGCCTTCTTTTTTGGGGAGGGTTGGGTGAAGTTGTATTATATTTATAAAGAACGGTTATAAAACACAAAAAGCTTTATATTTTTTTCATTCCCCTGAGTTATCCATTGCACCCAAGAGGAATTTCTACCATCTTAATCATGGATTGTTGAAGCTAAAGAGAAGCATTTCATGACAAAAAGCTAAATAAAGAGTTTTTTCTCACTCATTAAAATCTGTTCTTGGAAGTAGCAATCATTCAATGTATACTCATTTTAACATTGGAACAAATTTACTGTATTAACGTGAAAACAAAATGTCTATTCAAATAAAAAAATAACAGAAAAAGCACACATCATTTGTTGCTAACAGAATCATTTATCACACAGTAATAAACAAAACTTGATTTTTAAAGAATACAGGTACAGGGAATACTTTAACTATATATACTTTTGCATCAATTTTTTTTAAAAATGTTAGAACTTTTTTTAGTTGAAAAGAAAACTGAATGTCGCTTTTCCCATTTATTAAATTATGTATTCAAAACATACTGAAATCTATATATATTTCTACAGATTTTAAATGAATTTTCCCGCATACTAATGAGAAATTTTATTTAAGCTCACAGACTTTCTTTTACTTTTTAATAGCTCCATTTGGGTTGTATAACAAAATTTAAATCACATAATATTTGTTTTTAAGCAAAAGTGTTGTACAGTTTTAGGAAAAATAAAAAAGAGCCTTCTGAAACGTTTTCTTTTAAAACAATAGAAAATATTAAAAATAACATAAGAGAGAAACTAAAACTTTTTTAAAAAAAAAATGAGACTAGACACTTTACTTTTTTTTTCATGAAAAAACTTCTTAAGCTATAAAACTTTCTTGTAAAAGAAAAAAGATATAAAGAAACGCTTATCTTTATTTAATGCGTTTTTATACTTACAAAACAAATTAATATTTTAAGTAACACCTGGCTCTTTAGACATTTCTTTACAATTCTGTTTGGGTAAAAGGGGTTTACAGATTACAACGGTGATGAATAAATATTTTGGATATCATTTTCTCTAAAATGACGACAAAAGTAAACAAATGGCGGTAGTATGGATACGAGGATGACATTTTTGCAATACTTTTTTTATATATAAATACATCAACGCACTTTTTTGCCATGTTGCTACAAATTCCTTTTTTCAAGCATTCATGAATCTAAATGCACAATAATTATCACACTCTTCCTGAAATTTTGTTAGCAAATATTTATATTTTAATTTAAATTTTCATACAAATGTAATACTTTGCTGTTCTTATATAGGATTGATCTTTAATAAATCCAAATCCCTAGATTGGAATTATCAGAAGCTCATCTCATGAGATATAAATTTAAATGTTTGGATTTATGTTAAAATCACACACAATGTTTCATAACAACGTATAATTCTTTTTTGCCACCAATATGAGCGTTTATTTTGTCTAGTGCTGCCGGCCAACGTGCAGAAAGAGTTTTTTTGTGGCCCGCCAAGAAATTCCGAAAACCAAATATAAAGAAAATGTTTCTATAATTTTGCGTCGACAAATATTTGTAAGCAAATGTTTTCTTTCTCGAAGATCGATATAAGTTAAGGTATCCGAATACGTTCGGAGTACTTTTTAACAAAATAAGATATTTAAACATTATAGATGTTTCTTAGGACGCAATACCAATGAATACTATTATTTAACTAACAATAATTAAAGTAAATTACCTAAATTTACAAAAATCAAAATTATAAGTGAAATTTTGGTAAAATTTTCGATAAACTTCAAAGCAGCTAGAGAAAAAGTAATATATATATATATATATATATATATATATATATATATATATATATATATATAAATATAAGTAAAAAATGTATTACTAAAACTAATTAGGTGCTTTTATCTAGAAAATGTACTAAAACTTTAATGTCTTGTTAAAATTTAAAAATTTTAGAGGTTATTGAGTAAATATTATAAGAAATGAGGGCCGTGGGTCGCCTAGTGGTTAAAGCATTTGACTCCAGACCGGAAGACCTGGATTCGATGCCCGATGCCACCAAATACCATCCGAGTACACACGGAGTACGTGCTCGTTAAATCAGGGTTCCGAAAGCCTTGTGGGCTGAATCACGGGTGCAATGGACGGGAGAATATTTCCCTCCCCTTCAGTTCCATGCCAAAATTGTGGAGGTGGAGATAGGTGGTGTAACACTCTACCGTCCCTTCGGGGAATTTCGCCAAGCTAATTCGTACTGTCACCTGTATGGAGCTCAAGGCCAACGACAGGCGAACTTCTAGCCCCTTGCCACGATGAATTTCGTAAGCCTCGTTCTGTCTACGGCAGACAGGTGGCATTAGCCACAACAACATCAGAAATATTACAATCTTTATGAGACCATTATTTAAATAACAAGCCGTAAATCAAAAAGTTTTCATACAATAAGAAATATTTTCGTTAATTCTCTAGAAAATAACATAAATATATGGTTCAAAAAGTTTTATAGAAATATATTCATAACATTTTGAGGAATCAGACTCGCCATTGTAGATTAAAGACCCACTTGTGGTTTTCTAATTTTATAAAATTGATTGTAACTTGGCATCTAGGTAGCGTAGAAAGAAAACAAAGTATGTTTCGTAAAAGCCAAAAGATAGCTCTACTCAATAAAATAATATATATATATATATATATATATATATATATATATATATATATATATATATATCGAATTTGGTCATTTTCAACCTTTTCAGTTATCTTAATAAAGAAGCAAGTTGACTGACAATAATTTGCAGGCTGTGATGACAACATCAACAAGAAATCTTACTTCTATTTTCTATATGCATTGTTTAAACGTGCGAAAGGACACATATATATATGATGTTATAAAAATGCCATATTAGAATAGTTCCCTTCATATTTCAATTATTTTTAGAAATATTATTCTAACTTATATAAAAAGAAATAAAGATTTAGTATCTGAAAAAGTTTTAAAAAATAATAATTATAAAAAAATATTTTCAAAGTTGCCTAGACTATAATTATCCAGCTAATCTATATATTTAAAGGAGAAAAGCGACTCACTCACAGACTGACTGACACACTGACTAATCACGATATCTCCGGAACTATTAAACCTACAGACTTGAAATTTGGTAGGTAGGTTCCCTTCATAGAGTAGACGTCAGCTAAGAACGGATTTTGCAAAGTTCGAACCCCAAGAGGCGTTACGGGGGTTTAAGGGACGTTATAGATAATTATTTCCATTACTAAACTATTAGATGCACAGTCGTGAAACTTGGTACACAGATTTCTTTCATAAAGTAGAGATTCCCTACATAATGATTTTTTCGAAAATAAACCTCCCAGGGACGTTGAGGGCGCTTAAGGGGTGTTAAAGGTAATTATTTCCATTTCTAAACTATTAGACGTACAGTCTTGAAATTTGGTAAGCGGATTCCTTTCATAGAGTACAGATTCGCTGCAAAATGGGTTTTGACAAAATCGACTCCCAAGTGGCGTTGTAGAGAATTAAGTGGCGTTATAGGCAATTAAGTCCTTTTTAAAACTATTAGACGTAAATTCTCGAAATTTAGTGCGCTGATTCCATTCATTAAGTAGAGATCCGCTATAAGATGGGTTTTGTGAATATCGTTTCCTAAGTGGCATTGAGGGGGCTTAAGGGGCGTTATAGATATAGATTTCCATTTTTAAACTATTAGACGTACAGTCTTAAAATTTGGTAAGCTAATTCCTTTCATAGAGTACAGATCAACTACATAATAGGTTTTGTGAAAATCGACCCCAAGTGGAGTTCTGGAGAATTAAGGGGCGTTATAGTTAATTAACTCTTTTTTTAAATTATTAGACGTAAAATCTCGAAATTTCGTGCGCTGATTCCATTCATTAAGTAGAGATCCGCTATAAGATGGGTTTTGTGAATATCGTTTCCTAAGTGGCATTGAGGGGGCTTAAGGGGCGTTATAGATATATATTTCCATTTTTAAACTATTAGACGTACAGTCTTAAAATTTGGTAAGCTAATTCCTTTCATGGTGTACAGATCCGCTACAAAACAGTTTTGGGGAAAATGGAACCACAAGAATCCTTTAGGGGAATTAAGGGGCGTAATCGATAAATATTTCCGCTTTTCAACTAATAGAAACACTTGCTTTAAAATTAGAAGGTATGTTCCGTTCATGGAATAAAGTTCCTTTTACAAAGATTTTTGTGAAAAGGGACCCCCAAAGGAGTGGGGTCGTGAGGAATTAAGGCGTGTTATAGAAAAATTCCTGTTTTTGAATATAACTCTTTTACTTGAAATTTGTTGAGCACTTTTCTTTAGTTGAATTCCACTAAGAATGGATTTTACGGAAATCAACTCCAGTGGGAAGCGGGGAGTTATTGAAGCGTATTGATAGACAAAATTCCCGTTTTCGAACTGCTAAGACTACAATAATAAAATTTGGTTTGCATGCTTCTTTTGTTGAATTGGAATCCGCTAAGAGTGCTCTCAACGAGGTATTGATGAAAAAAATTCCGTTTTTGCTCTGTTAGATTTAGACTTGGAATTTAGCACACATGTTTATTTTATGGAGTAGAGATCCACTGAAAGTTGCTTTGGTGGAAATCCACTTGACTATTAGGTTAAGTGAGCTAAAAAAAATCTTTCTCCTTTTATGTTAGATATAAATAGAAGTTAGATATTATAATTTATGTTCTTTTTATATCAAGGGGCGGGAGTGTAACTGCTATAAATACATTTTTCAATACAATCGAATTCTTAATGCTAGATATCAATAATTAATATATATGTAAACAGTATACATATATACAACATTGTGAAATACCCAGTGAAGCGGGTGGGTAACGGCTAGTTTTATATAAAACTATATGTGTTCAAATTTATAGCTATTTAATTATTATTATTTAATATATTCATTTCTATTTATTTTATAGTATATTACTCTTAATTTTCTTAAAATATGCTTAGTTACTAAAAATATATACAGATATAAAAATAAGTATATATATATTTCTATATATAAAAATATATATAGAAATAAAAATAAATATATATAAAAATATATATTTCTATATATAAAATATATATAGAAAAATATATATAGATATAAAAATATATTATTCTTTTAGTTATGCTGTTTTTTTATGCTTGGTGTTAGTACACTCTTGTCATCGGTATACATCAAGTAAGATTTTAGTTTCCTGTCACATTTTCATTGTTATTACTTATGGTCATAATCATTTTTAACCTCTTTTGCAAATATTTTTGTTTATACATATTTATATTTGTCTATTTCACACGAATTCCTATAGTAATTTAATATTCCAATTCTATTATATTGATGTTATATTCACCCACGTGGGATTTGGACCTTTGCCTTTGTTTATCTTCTATGCTATTATGTCGAAAATTTCCGCTGTAGGGGAAGGATGAGATCTCACACACACTGTTTAACCATGTTTCACTGCCCTAAGCTAGTGACAGCTCTGGAAATCATAATAGTTTTTTCCACTCTAGCTAAATTTCTCTTTTTTTGTTTTATAATGGTTCCATGTTTTTGGTTCTTTCGGTTTGTTCTTAAGATGCTTTAGGATTTATTAGTCTTCTTTTTGATTTATTTATTGCGATATATATATATATATATATATATATATATATATATCATTAAACTGATTCTAAAATTAAATGTGCTTGCTGCGGCACATGAAATGAAATCAGAACAACAAATAAATTGAGTAAAACTCTCTGCTCCTATTTTACTTAACTTATATTTATTGAATTTATGGTATAATTAATACCTTTTCCGTGAGATGCAAAGTTAAGTAATGATTGCAATCATTTTTAAAATAATCAGGGGCTCTCCGGTATCCTTCACTTCTACAATGCGACTACCCTTGAGCCGTAGAAATTGTTCATCCCTCTACTATTTGGTTAATTTAACCATTCCGGCAATTTTTTTTTCAAATAAAAATTATTCATAAACCCCTAACAAGAAATCGTTTTTGATTTTATGCCTTAAAAATAAATTCGAATTCTCTGGTTTAATCTTTGAAAAAATAAAATAATAATTTTCTAATATGTAATGCAGCATTTCTCAAACTGTGGGGTGCGCCTCCCTAGAGGGGCGTGATGACTTTACGAGGGGGCGCGTGAGCATATTGAAAAGTCGGAAACAAATATTTTTTAAAAAAATAATTATTTACTGAAAGTAAACAAACAAAATACATTCTGACATAATAAAAAATAAAATACACATTTACACTGACTTAATACACTTATGAATGCATCAGTACTGCGCAATGTGTTTTACAAATTATTTAACAATACATAGTTAAAAATAATTTTTATAATTTCTAGCGACTCCCCATGGGTTTGCCAAATTAACACTTATTTTGACAATTAATACAGTTTAAATTTAATTACTTTACTGCCGATTTAAAGTTATGCAATTTGCTCCCCAATGCCACCCTTTTCCACGTATTGAGAAGGCAATTCGCAATAAGCAAATTATCTAGAATAAATAAATCCTTCGAAAACACTGTCAATATCCTTTTATTGCATTACAAAACATTCGGAATTTTTTTATGGATAGCAGTGCACAGAAAAGATCTTACTTCGGAAAGATTTTCATGTCCGTCCGGGGGAATTAACGCTTTGACTGAGCCAGATGTTTATACACGCTGATGATACTCGAGAGGTTAAAGTCGTATTATAGCTATTGCTTCAAAGAAGAGCATCTTTGAATTCAATAAATTGTTATTGTTTGGAAAGGGGGGGCGATGAAAACTCAGACTGAATATCGGGTCGCAAGCATTGAAAGTTTGAGAAGCACTGATGTAATGGGATTTTTGATTAAACAAGATATTATTTTTTCAGAATCCAATCTACATATAATAATTTCATTGTTAATTTCTTAATTTTTTGTAAATTTACATAAAAAAAATTGTTTGTCCAGGTTTTTTTGCTGTTCCCTGTACATCATATTAAAGAGAGAGCATGAGGGTATAAAATAAATTCTTTACTATGCACAAAGTATCGCTTTATATTAAAAAAGATCTTATCGATATAATATTTTTTTCCATTAAAACCCACTCTTCAAACTGATTACAAAAAAATTGCTGTTGTTTATTTTGGAATATATATATACTTATAAAGTATATTTTCTTTAACTTACATATAACATATTTTTTAAAAAAAATCATTAATAAAGAAAAGAATGCTTTACAAATATGTAAATGAAAAGTTATTTCTTAAATTTATTTAAGTATAATTTCTCTATAAACTGCGTTTATTTGTCACAGGTATATTGCTTACTGTGCGTGATTTCTCAATATCAAGAATATTCGGCTGGAAGAGGAAGGCCAGAAGACTGCCTAAGGGTGGAGGTAATTCAAAACGTAATATTCTATTATTTTTTTTACAAAATTGCAATATTTCGTTTTAATTTTTATTAAAAATGGTATTTTCAAACAAAATGGAAATTTTATTCTGACGTACAATTGTACTTTTTTTCCTCTTATCAAATGTAAATATTTTTAATTGATTTAGTTATATACCAATTGCTTATTATAACATTTCTTTTAATTTACCACATTTACAAAGGTATTCATCTTCATGACTATCAGAACAATGTATATATACTGAACACTCCAGCAGAAATATACGTCAGGTGTCGTCATAGTGGGGCTTCGAAATGCAGTGTTAATAAGTCAACCAATCACGAAGTAGGATAATGAAGCTTAATCACTCCTCCTTAACTACCTTCGTGCAGTGGCTCAGAATAATTGAAATAAATAAAAGATAATGTTTTTATATGTGCAATATTATTACATAGTTATCTGTAGTATAACAGCAGGCTAGGCTACTTATTATAATGTGTCATCTTAAGATATATTGGTCAATTCAATTATTGATAAAATATAAGCGAGCTAGAATAATTCGATATGCGGTGCTTTAGAAACCTCTGGAAAAGAAACTGAAAAAAAAACAATTTCTTTTCTAAGGCAAGTATCTTGTTTTCCATCATGTTAAATTCAAATATTACTAGTTATATAAATACAGCTAATTTATTCTATAAAATGTTTCAGATGATGCTTGAGAAAACTTATATCACTGACATATATACATTAAATATAAAATAGTCTAGGAAATTGTATAGGTTACATATTTAGTTAATTGCAATTAATGTTGTAAAACTATTTTGAAATTTATATTTAAGATCTTAGTTTTATTTAAAGATTCCTTACCAAGGCCCCTTTCTTGAAGGGATATTTTGCTTGGATTATTATGTAACAAAAACATTTAATTTTTTTTTCTAAAAATTTTTTTAAATACTTCAAAAGAACATTGCATGTAAATGTTAGCATAAATGAGATGTGAAATTTAATTGTTAAGTATCATATATTTGATAATTTATTGAAAAATGGACTGCGAATCAACTCACAAACGTCACAGAAAGCAAATTAAAACATTTTTACAGTCAACTAAATACTGAGTAACAATCAACTTTCAACGCAAGAATTCATTTTCATTTTTTAATATCTTACAATTCATGCAGCTACTTTTCTAAATTGCTACAGTTTAGAGTGCCTCCCAAACATTCCAGAAGAGGAAATTATGCAGTGTAAGTTTAATTGTTAATACTTCTGAAACTTTAAGCGAAAGCTTCTTTTCATCGCATGTTTTACCATAATTAACCTTTCAAAATCTCCATCGTTAAAAATAAGAAAAAAGTATATGTGCTAAACATTCCCCTTATCGGTAAATGTATACTAAAAATAGATTTCAAAGGAATATAACATCGCTATGTAAAGAATAAACATGATATATATTGAAACAATAAAATGACAAACTACATACGCTACAGTTTTTAGGATACACACTCTATGATACACTATTTAATATAAATATCTTTTAATTAGTAAAATTGATTTCTTATTAAAAAAACGATTTTCCCTTGTGTATAATAATAATAATAGCAGTATTTTAAGAGTTCTATCTTATTTCATGTTGCACGTGAGATAACTTTTATTACTTTAAGAATAAAGTTGAATATTTTTTTCTCATACCTTACAAGTGGAATTCTTGCAATATATTTTCGCAATTTAACACTTTTTTGTTAAAAAGAAAATGTATTTCATTTTTAAAATATACCTGTATTTTCTGTATTTTCATGTTTTTAATATAAAAAGCATATATTAACTAGAGTAAATCTTCTTTACGAAAAATACATTTGGAATCACTTTTGATTTTCTTAAAACTTTATAAAATTACTATATATATATATATATATATATATATATATATATATATATATATATATATATATATATATATCTTATGAACCAACTTCAATTAAAATCATTAGTATTTATTACCAAAATATTAATTCTGCTTTTTTTAAGATCTATGAATCATTTTCTTTATTAGAACTTTGGCAAAAATATGCAACGTGCTTTGAAATACAAATAATTTAGGCAATCATTATTTTATTATACTATCGAAAAATGAGAAATACCTAAGAAAATACTTTTCAATTAAGGATATTTGAAATACTCTATAACAAGAAAATGAAAAAGATTCCCTACGTTTGATCAATAAATACATAAATATTATTTTTTGCTACAAGCACAGTTAATTTTTTAAATTTTTTTTCTAGGTGATCTGTAACTCGGTACTACATCATGGCGCTTTTAAATAATTTTGAATGATAATTTCAAAAATTTCTCGATTTCTTAAGCATTCTAATTATTACTCCAAAATTACCAAGGAAAAAATTATCTAAAAACCATTTAAGGAATTTGATAGAGCTTGACATAAATAACATCGTCTTTCGAAAATTTAAGGTTTTTCAAAGTTTATTATTAAGAAATAAAAAGAATACAAGTAATTTTTTAAATAAAAAACTAAAACTATTGTAAGTTCTGTTCTTCTCTTAAGAAATTTAAAAGGCGAGAAGGTCAATGAATTTGATCAGAAGTTAAGAATAATTTTGCATTAGTATATAAGGCTAAATTTATTTTCTTTCTCAAGATTTCAAGTTGATTTTTTTAAATTTGTAATACTTTTACAGGCACAACCAGAAGCTGCCTGTATGAGGTTCCACTGGCCTTCATTCCAAGGATTAAACCAACCAGAACCTGAAGAAGATAAGGACAAAGTCGATTCTCAGAGCAGCAATTTTCTTACCGTACCAGGACCTGTTGCTGGTTGCAGTAGCAGATGCCACAAATCTACAGACTCAGTGAACTCTTGTGCTAGTACGAGATGCATTGTGGAAATAAGCTGTAACGAGTCATTCAGTGGTCGTGTCTATATTGGTCTATGCATGCCTTTTTTTTAAATTTCCTGCAGACTTTCTACGCAAAAAAGAATAGGGGCAGTTTCTTCCATAAAACCTTTTAACAATAGTTCCTTTTAAATAGATCAGCAGTCACTTCTTAGAATAATTCTTAAAGCTTGATTGCTAGATAGTTTAAAACTAGTTGCGCATCTGTTTTTAGCTAAATCAACAAAAAAAAAGTGGACTGTGAACTTTTTTCTCATTCAGTATTATATTCTCATTAAATTAACATTTGTTTCAATTCGTATTTACTTACGAAAATGAAACATATGCACATTGCTGACTGTTAAGGAATGTATTCCCTCTCACTACAAAATGAGAATACTATCAATTTAATAAAAGCTAAAGGCTGTTTCCGCCATATGTACGAGAGCGTGAACTTAACAGTAACACAGTAAACTGCCTCATTTTTTACAAAAAATTGGGTCATATCCTTTAACATTAAACGAAAATAGCCAGGCATTGATTCATTTTTCGATAACTTGTATTCTCTAACTTTTATACCTTCAAAATAATAGAAGTGAAAACCTTTAAGTACGTCACTGCATAGCAGTTATTTATATTTTAATGTTCTAATTAATGTTTTAAAGTTTTTAATTCTTCTAATTTTTTTACGGTAAACTATATTACTTTTTCTTTCCATTCTGATCATATTTGCAGATTGTCAATTAATAAATTGAAATATATATATATAATCCAAAATGATAACACCATATACAAATAGTAATAATTCTATATCGAAACCAAACAGTAACAAATATTGGCCACAGTAATATAATAGCAAAAATTGACCTTAGGATACAAGAATACAAGTTTAAACAATGCTTCGAGGACAGCCAACTTTCACCTGATATTTTCCAATACTACTGGACAATATATGGAAATGAGGAAGTACTATAAAGGTGTCATTATTAGAAGATAAAATACTCTCATGTTATTAATAAATATAACTATAACAGGAAAACGAAATAAAAACTGCTTACTTAATCCAGAAATTAAAAATATTTCGCATCAAATACAGTTAAAATAAATAAACATACGAACTAACCAAATCACCCTGTTTACAATTCCCGAAAATTCAAATGAACTAAGAGCAGCCTAGCATAAAAATAAAAATCAGTAAATAGTAAGTCTATATATACTTAAAAACCTAAAATATATATTGAATGTTTTTATTGGAATGAAGAGGATCGTTAATCATACGTATCAATTCTAATATAAAATAAAATATTTTGAATATTATGTAACACACACACATGTAGCTCCATCTTGTATATATATATATATATATATATATATATATATATATATATATATATATATATATATATATATATATATATATATATATATACATATATATATATATATATATATAAGGATAATAATCTCCCATTTATATCTTCCGAACATATGACCTAGCCAAAAGGCATGCCTAATTCCAGATCGTTAGATTTAATAGCCCTATATATCAGCATTAACTTTCAAGTACAATAATAAAATCCGTGATACTTACCCATCGGTGTTTTAAGTGCTAACCCACTTAAAATACACTGTGACGTGTTTTTTCCTATCTGCCTCTTAGCGTCAGATGATGTCGAGAATCCATTAAATAAAGTTCCTTTTTAAAACTAAGTCTGATTCTGGCTCGAAACATGTCATATATATATATATAAGGTAGATGTCGCAAATTTTGATAATTAAGTTGAGATTTTTTAGGTAGGTAAAACAAGGACTTCATTAATTTTAAGTAATCCTACAGGTTAGTCCATTGAAAAAGGAAATTCATATTTATAGAGAATTAGTATAAATTTGAGAAAATCTTGATAACTTTACAAAATAGAGATTTATTTGCTTTTCTTTCAAAAATCTTCGAAATAATATCCATCATTACTGAAAACGTAAAAGAGCTCAATGACTTTTCAAAGTCAAAATTTTTTTTTTTAGTTATAAATTTGTCTATCTTTGAAAATTGCCTAAGACGTCTAACTCAATATTTTACTAGATATTTCAGGAAATATAGAAATGTCTGCAGAATGCATGATGGTTCTCCCTAAGGTTTAATATCATTGAAATTCTTCATTCAAAACTTCTCCATTGTCATGCGGAGACGTTATTTCTTTCTGAAGTGTCAACATATTCGTTTGTTATTCGTTAAGGAGTTTTAATTTTTCTTGTTTAAGCATGAATTACCTTCTTATTTTTTCGTTCTTCCGTAATTTACTACTTTTTTCAGCTTTAATGATTGCTTTTAATGCTTGTATTTAAATGGAATGCAATTTAGTTCGTGTGTATCATACGTAAAAGTATTTTATGCCAGTGCATGAAGAAAAAAAATCATCTGCATGATTTTGATTTTCATTTCCAATTTTCCTCATTTTATCAGAATAAACTGCTCAAAAGAAAAAAAGGATTTTCTGTAAAAAATATTTATCATCAAATACCGTTATCGAAATCCTTCATTATGCTATGAAAAACATATATATACCATACATTAAAATAATAAAGTACTTTGCAAACAAAAAATATTTGAAATGAAAAATTGATAGACACTTCATTGCATGCAATATTAAAATAAAATTCTGATTTTTAAATACGATTCATGTCATTATTTACTAGCTTAGAACTTTAAAAAAATTTAATTTTTAATTGTTATAAGAAATAATTTTTTTTTCAAATTATTTGGAATTATTTGAAGATATTATTTTAAATAATCATAAAAAAGTTTCCTGTTAATACGTATTATGTAACAGAACTCAAAAAATACTTTTCTACTAGAACTTTTTTATGAAGTATCACACTTTTGTTAAGTATTGCTAAGATTAAACTTGCAAAAATTAATCGAAGCGATCAAAATTTGAAATATACAGGTATTTGAAAGGCATATCTGTAAGAAAATATTACTAAATAATTACAAATATTTATTATATTTCTCACGCGAAAAAGAGAAAAATATTTTCTTAAGTTAAAATTTTTATTGACATGAAATGTAAGTATTTATTACTGAAGCATTTTTGGCATTTATTTCATTTAATTTTCTATAGAATTATTTTGTCTTTCATTAAAATATTGTTTGAGAAACATTTTATGCATTATTTATGAAGTCAAAATATTGGGTTTCTCTATCTTTCACTAACAAACACAGGTCTTGTGTTTATCTTAAGGTTAGAGTGCATTATCTTAAGGTTAGAGTGCATGATGAATATTCATATAATTGAAATTCCGTAACGATACTTTTAATTTCGTGAAGTTAATGATTAGCCTAAAATGCATTATTTTGCTTTCAAGTATAACTTACTTATTTTTGGAACAATAGTTTATCAAAAATGTACTATGAAGAATTTAAGATAAGTAACTAAATGGGAACCATTATGACTGATTCAAACAATTAACTCCGTATTACAAATAACCATGAAAATAAAATTATATTTGACAATAGTATTTTAAGCCCTCAATTAAAGGAAATTTTAAATGTATCGGAAATAGGAGCATATCTTTCAAAACATTTATTCCAGAAATATATATATATATATATATATTCTGAAACATTTTTCATCTCTTATCTTAACAGCTCTATTCTTATTATACACAAGAACAACATTTTAAGATATACTTTAAAATATACAGGAATAATTTCTCATATTTACTTAGATTAAATGTTACTTTAAAAAAAATTCCCCTAGTTCTTGAAAAAAATTATTCATTTTATATATGTTTAACTGTGTCTTGCATGAATATTGGTGTTTTGCATGTTATTTTTTATTGTTTTATAATATTATGTATAATGAGAATTTTCAAAATGTTAACGTAAATATTATTTTGTTGTAATTATTGCACAGGATGTCATAATGGACCTTAAATATCAGAATTCTGCAAATACAAAAGTTAATCGATACTAATATCTATACATTACATAATATGTAGAATTTTATGAAAATTATTTCTGTTCAAACGTATTCGATGGATAAAACTTTCAAAATGCTCCACAATTCAATCTCTATAAAAACAATTACGTAAATATATATAAGTTCAGCATAATATATTCACGAACTCTGTTTTTAATTCGAATCAATGATAGGTTACTTCTGAGTTCATTTCTTAATTGCTTTAATCAATACATTCTGTTCATATTCTATTGACTTGTTTTCAAGTACTATTCAAATGTTCGGGTCCGTATTATGTAAAATTAATTATTTTTTAAAAATATATTGAAGGATTAAAAAAATAAAAAAGTAAATAATAAGTGTAATTTTTTTTGAAGAAATCCAACATAGTTAAAAAAATTTTTAAAATATCACTATCAGCAAAAACATAAATGATTTTCCAAAAAACAGCAAATTTTTATATGTATAAAAAGTGTGTGTGTGCTCATGACCACAAGATAGAAGTGATAACTTCAAATTTTGTAATGTTATTTCAGAAATTAGTTAGATGAGAATAAAAAACAAGGGGAAATTAATATTGCCCCAAAAATTATTTATTCAAATGTCTGTACTCATAAAGTAATATTTTTTGCGCGAAATATACAATAATATTTGGGATTTAATTGTAATCTAAGAAGGAAACAATAGGTTTATGGTAGCTGAAATAGGTTATAAATCCTTTACATTCAAAATTTTATTTAAAAATCTATTTAAAAAAACTCCGTTAAGCGTTGCTCCGTACATCCTCGTATCATTTGACATACTTAAATTGAATTTTGATTTTTAAAAATCAATTAAAGGTTTTGATTTGTCCTTTGAAAACTCTACTTTAATATCCCTACTTAAAATCATAGACAATTTGTTCAGAAGACTCGATCTGGCTTTGTGAATTTTGGTTGTATTTTAAAAATATTTAATTTTATCCATGAATTAATTTAATCAAGGGATAGGTAATATGACAGGTAGTTAATTGGGAAGAGAGGAATCTAGGTCAAAACCTTTAAAAAAGGATTTAATCAGAAAATTTATGTCACATAATCTCTGGATTATGCAAGCTCTTTTGTCATTGTATGCCAGTTTTGTACAAATATATCAGGCACTGCTACAAAGAAGACCTTCTTAATTAAATTTTGTTTTCTTGTATTTAAATTATTTAATGTAACTTTTTCTTAATACCTGTATACTTAATTTGTTATTTTAAGTTATTAATTGTTTTAATTTTCTTTTTTAGACTCAAAGTATACTTAAGTAATGTGATTAATAGAACTATTTGTTCACTCCTAATCTGATTCGCTTACAAAAATAAATTCTTATTCTTAAATTCACTGCAATATTGCTAATGATAATTTTACTATTTACTTAGTTATATAAAAATTTGTCCTTTTTCTATATTTTGTTTAATTTTAGTATAGAATTTCTCTCTCTCAACCTATTTCTTAAAAATATTACATGTTTCATAGTTTCATGCTTCAACTAGGATTAGAAAGAATCCCCATTCATTTTTGTAGAAAGAGGTGGCGGGAGCTCCAATTAGATCAGGGATGGCGAACCAATGGCACGCGACACAATTACTTGGGCACGTTCTCGATCAAAACGGTTAGCATTTTAGTTCAAAATAACAAAGTTCACCATGCGGTATTACGAATAACCGCAGTTGATCTGTCGCGTTTTTACAGACATATGCCAACATTTCAAAAAATTGAATGTAAAGCCTCAAGACAAAAATAAAAAATATTATCTTCAAGAGGGATCTCAATGGTTTTTGCGCTAAATTGCATATTTTCAGAAACGATATTATTACAAGAAACTACCAGTACTTCCCGAACTTGTAAAAAGCAGACGAAGAAAACGTTATATTCAAGAACTTACTTCCCTAATTATTATGTACCCTGATGTGACTTCATTTAAGAAAATTGAACTTGTCCCAACTCGACTGGAAGAAATTGAAGAACTTAAAATTCAACTGTGCTTTATTTCAAGTCTAGTTCAATATAGATTCAAAAATTTACTAAAAGAAGAAAAATGTTGAAATTGATTGAAACAGAAAATTAACAAGCATATAAGAAAAATGTCGGTAACGAAATTTTGGAAACATGGAACTTGATTCTAGATATATTTAACAGTTTGAAGAAGCTCTGGCTCATGCTCTTTTAACCATATTTTCATCTACCTATATCCCGAGAATCATTATTTTCAGAGATGAATAACATTTAAGACTCACTATGGAAACCATTTGGCAGATGATTCTAATTCAGCATGGGTTCTGTTAAAAGTAACATCTTACAGTCCTAATATAAGCTATTTGTCATCTGATTGGCAACAACAGAAGTCACACTCATATATCCAAACATTTACTGCTATATCCAACTCGTATATCCAAGACATTTACTGCTATACGGTGAAAAATGTATTATTTAATAGTAAATAAAGAATTTTGAGTGGTTAGTATTTAATTTTTTTTATTATTTTTCCAAAAATCACAAGTCAAAATTGTTTAACGGCCCGACTATACTCCATTAAACACTTTTTTTAGAAAAAATGGTACGTTGATCCAAAAAGATTGGCCATCCCTGACTTAGATTGAATCTAGGAACTTTACTTTTACGGTGTATTAGTAGGGGGATAAACTACCACTTTCGGAGTGGTGGGGGAGGAGGGAAACGTCCCTCCTTTTCTTTTTAGCGCGGGCGACCTTGTACGAGCAGGATTTCCGACTTGAGACCAAAAAAGGCAAAGTAGCGTTACATACCCGACCGTGACGTTCATTCAAGTTCACTCTCTAGCAAATCGCGCAAAAACAGAATTTATCACTTCAAGAAATATGAACTATAGTTTTTTTCTCGCTAAGTAATTTTAAATAATACCACCCATCTTGTTTGGTTCTTAGTGACTCTGAATGCTGTGCTGTAGGGCTAGGGTTCGAATTCAGGAAAATGCATGGATGCTTATAACTATATGATGCTTATGCGAAATGGGGCACTCTAAGCCACAAGTCCTCTAGAGATTCGGGACGAGGCCCCTGACCATCCACCAAACTGTTCTTCCTCTAACATTGGGAAGAAAATGAGCGATAAATCATACTGTCACCTATATGGTGCTTAAAACTGCGACTTGCGAGACATAAATCTAGCCCCTTGTCACAATGAATTTCATGTGCCTCCATCTTAAACCTTCAATTAAATGCCATTAGAAACAGCAACACAAAAAAAGATTTGTTAGTATTCTGGTAAACTTATGGTATTAACAATATTTATTCGCATTTTTGATATCTAATACCCATTAGGACAGTCTGTATCATTTCATTTGTATACTAATGCTTCAAGTACACTTTTATGAAAATATCTCCAAAGAATTGCTAAATTTTTGATCTAATATTAAAAAAATGATTGAATAAAATCATATTTTTAATCTATTTTTATTTAACTTCTAAATAAATTTGTCGCTTTATATGTATATTTTTTTTTATTTGGTTTTAGAAAACACCACGAGTGGCGCTCTCTCCAGTGATGATGTGAATGAAGCAGTTTGAAAAAATCAAGTTATTTTTTTGCCCAAGATGACGTAAGATGCTTGATACAATCTTCATCAGAATCCCCTTGTTCTTAATTTATCAATCTGGACAAAAGAACTTGGTGAAATATCAAGTCTTTACTGTTGTTACTGCTATCATCATTTATCAAGAAATGAGCTGCAATTCGAGATGTCCCATTCACGAGAAATATCTTTTGGTGCTGTGTTTTGAACTACTTCATTCATTATTCCGGATATACTTCTAACATTTGAGTTTTGATTCCGGAAAAAAATATTGTTTATATATGTTTAATTTAAACTAAATTGGATTATTCTCCAACATATTCCCTGTGTAAAAATTTCTCTCTAATAAATGTATTATTGTGTGTCTCATTCTGTGTTTTTTCTGCAAAGTCATTATTTTAAATTAGTCACTTAAAATGTTAGGGTCAACTTCATAGAGGTAATAAAAATACATCGATTTTCAGTTGATTTAATATTTTATTAACTTCACCCTTTGATGTTACTTGAAAGCATTTGGTACGGGACCCTGTTAATTTCGAACTGCGGTCAAGGGAATAGGGTGACACACACTTGAACACTATCACTTCACTCTGTTGTTGCTGTTTATGCCACCTGTCTGACAGAGTCAAATCGATGCTCACGAAATTCATCGTGGCAATGGGCTAGAAGTACGCCTATTGTTGGCCTTTAGCACCATACAGGTGACAGTACGTTTTAGCTTTGTAAAATTCCCGAAGGGACGATAGAACAATACGATAGATGGCGCCACCATCTACCTTTATCTCCACAATTTAGGCATGGAACTGAAAGTGGAGAGAAAATTTCATCAGTTCCCTGCACTCGTGATTCAGCCCACAGGACTTTCGGACCCACTGATTTAACGTGC
The DNA here is from genome assembly GCA_019973935.1 of Trichonephila clavipes. Taxonomy (NCBI): domain Eukaryota; kingdom Metazoa; phylum Arthropoda; class Arachnida; order Araneae; family Nephilidae; genus Trichonephila; species Trichonephila clavipes. The sequence continues at coordinate 314,609 of BMAU01021298.1, read as the reverse complement.
ACGTACTCCGAGAGTACTCAGAGGGTATTTGGCGGTACGATCATCAAACCCAGGCCTTCCGGTTCGGAGTTCGGTGCTCTAACCACTAAGCTACCCACTGCCTACTTCACTCCCTAAACTTCCCTACCATACAACGATAAGACTTTGAGTGTCGATTCCTAGTCACTTGATCGTGATTCAAAACTAAGAGGAGCTTCGCAAAATCAGTCTTGTATCTGAATAGTGTGACGTTAACATTCAGTTGAGCATCGATAGGTTTAATAAGACTCAGCTCCTCTACACGACAGATATTTAGCAGTATCAGGATTAGAAATTTTGACTCAACAACGTCGATCATGACTTCCTGACTATGATACTGTAGCTACAAATCATCCCCAGAAAAAGATCATGTACTTAGATATAAAAATGCATTAGTTAAAAAAATTTAAATAATAAAATAATTTTCAATAAATAAAAATATTTAGCAGTCAATAAAGAATGTGTGTGATTACCTTAATACTTTTCACAACTATTTCCGCTAAGACGAAAATGGTCACTGTGAACTATGAGATGAGTATAATAATGGAGTAATTTGCTTAAAGTAATATAGAAAATAATTAAACTGTTAAACACACACACAACACACAGATATATATTTTTTTCTTTATGAATACTCTTTCATTGTCTGTATACGTATTATTTTGCATAAAGTTAGTTAAAATTTCATACTTTTCCTAAGCTCTTCTCAAATGATTATCAATTATAGGGATTAAAAGAATGCTAATTGAGGAACTTTAACAATTGTAGATTTGGATATTTCCTTGGCTTTCAGTGGTTTATTGTATTTGTTTATGGATAATTATTTAATTTCTTAATATGAAAAATGATATAATTATATATAAAAATATTTTAAGCATTTCAATTTTCTTAGGTTTAGAAAATTTTAATCAAACATTTCTCACTTGTTCCCTCTAAGCATTAAGAAACTATGAAATAATGAAACTACGATATCGGAAAAACCCTTTTTAAGGCTACACAATACCCAACAAATTTCAAAAATACCAAATTTCTTTTTTATTTTCTTGTGACCCATATCATTGGGAAGCTTGCCACTAAATTTCAGATATGTAAATAAATTACTTTTTAAAATATTTGAAGTTTTCCCGAGATGATTAGAGTTTCATTTCGATTTCATTTTATACCATTTTGAACTCCTAAATTTAAATACCTAAATATATTTTTGAGTACAATCAACTCTTTCGATGTGAGATGGTTATTAATTTCAATTTTCATTACTAAAATTATTTAAGCTTGATTATCTTTTGAGTACTCATAGTTACTTAATCAAAATTGATTTCAAGACCAATTTTTGTTTTAAAAAATATTTTATTTAACTTAGAAGCTTTATCGTTAATTTTTTTCTGTTGAGAAATGTTATGGCCAAAGCGTCCTCAGGTTGCTACAAGAAACAATATTTCGAAGCTATGAAATACAACTGAAAATGATGCATCTAAAAATCAGTTGTCAGCTGATTCTGAAATTAGACTTCCAAATATAAGTATTTTAAATTCAAATATTTCAAATAAAACTGAATATTACCGTGATGTACCAAACTACATAATAGTAAACTGAATCGTTGTACTATTACGTACTAATTTTAAGCTGTGCAGAAAAAACTCAAACTTGCTAAACTGCCCCTATTTTTAATACCCCAATATAAGTGTTTTGTAATCCCGAAGGCCTTTTTCTTAAAATTTAAAAAAATAATGACTGCTGAAACTGACTTTATACCTTCAGAATCAATTTCATAATATAATTTACGTTCTCTACGAGAGTATTCATAGACGTGGCAGGTCTATATACGAGATCAAGTTTTCAAAAGTAGTTTATTCACGATCAAAATATTTACTATCTATTGTAGTAAACAAAAAAATATACTTCAATTTAAAATCATTCGGACCCAATCTCGTGGATATGCGTGTCACTCGAACACAAAAACATCTATATCTTCCTTCATCGTCTGCAGTTGTATATTCATAACACGTTCCGTTTGCATTTAAGAACAGTCAATAGGGTAAACACTTTCAGATTATAAATTTTGAGATTTTGATATTTTTTAAATCTCCAATTCACATACATGACATTTCCAGTGATATAAAATATTAGATATTTTATGAATTAAAAGTATGTCAAAATAACAACTTTAAGAAGTAATCATTTGCCAGACCATGTCCACTTTGGCAGATAAAAGAATAAACACCGTTCTTTTAAATCAAAGAGGCACTTTCAAAGTCTCAAATGGTTTTATTTCTTCTTACGCTATTAACAGTAGACTTACTGAAAGTAAAACAGTTTATCTGTTTTTGGAGGGAAGTTTACATACTTTATTAGAATTTAATGAAAATATTTGCAACAATAATAACAAAAGAAAAATTATATATATATATATATATATATATATATATATATATATATATATATATATATATATATATATATATATATATATATATTTATATATATATAATATTTAAAAAATTCTCAATATTAGAGCAGAATATTTGAAGAGGTAAGATTGAATTCAAAAATTACTGTTACTTAAAAATTATGTTTTTAAAATTGTGTTTAAAAAATGAATTTTTTTTAAATTTACTGTATGTGAATATACTGCAAAATTCAATTATATATTCCTTAAGTATACTTATGCATACTGAAGTGATATTTCAGAAATATTACAAAAACATTAAGCTAAAGAGCACATGTCTTGACAAAATTGACAAATTTGAATAAATTCAGTGATGATAAGTAAATGTTTGTTTTAAAAAACTAAATTAATTTGAAAAATCACACTTCAGTATAAGTATAAATTTTTCTTTATTGCTTAAATATTCAAGTTGTTAAGCTTAAATATTCAAACGTTTTTCAATAAAAGATTTCTAATTATAACTCAGATGCGTAATGCATTTTGTCGTTGCGAGAAGCTTGTTACATACGTAACAATGCATAACTTTCATGTTTAAAAACATAAAAAACAGTTTTAATCTGGCTGTTTTAGAAATCATTTGATCAGTTTTGAGAAACTTTTGAATTTTAAAAGTTTTAGAAACGATGATTGCATATGAACACACAAAACACTGATGAAAACTTTTTAAATGTTGTATTTTAACATGTATTCTCAAATGCACTCACAAATTCATTGTTGCCAACTGCAAATGAATAAAAGGATCGGGTTCAAACCGGATTCGAGACTCAAATAGAAGATTCCAGTATGCAAATTGGAAAAAAAATTAACTAATTCTTGTAAACTGTCTAACAATCTGAATATAAAACATAAATTATTTTTACTGTTCTCTCTCTCTCACTGTCTCCAAAAACTTTTTAAAAAGGTAGCTGTGTAGCCTTAAAGATCCATGTGTGTGTATTCTCTCTCTCTTTCTATGCATTAAATTATTAACTACATATGTACTTCTTGCATGAAGTTTGAAAACAGATAGATATTATGAGGATCATGGTTTATTTTGATCTCCCAACGTTAATTTGAGAAATATGGGGTTTGTTTCACTAAGAATGCAATAAAATAATGATAAGTATTGACATAAACATTATTATTATTATTACTATTATTTCTTTCAGGTTGTAACTGAAGGAATGCAACTTTATATTAGATTAATCATTTGAGAGAAAAAAATGTATGTAATAGTTGCTTCGATGCATTTCTTAATATATCTGAAATAAATATCCCAAATGGATTAAAAATTAAATATAGTCTGCTTACACTATTTTAATCTCTCAGTATTCTGAATGGTAAATTTTTATTCTAGAAGCCCCTTTAAAGAGTTTTAATTAGGTATTATCAATCTAGTAATATTTAATCAGATTTTTTAGATATCAATAAACATAGCATGTTTAGCCTATAATAAGGTAATAATTGCAGAAAATAATAGGAATGTTTTTTTATTCTAGAAAAATAGTACAGTGCACTACATGTAGAAAAAGGCATATATCTGATGAAAAAGTATTTCAAAGCCTTCAGTTGTATACTCAAACAATATTTAATATTCTTCGCTTTGCCTTATAGTGCAACGTTAATGTAACAATCACTTGCATCCACTTCAAATATAACACATACTAGTAGTGTTCTTTGTTCAAATTCGTCTAAACAATTATATATTTTAAAGTTTAATTATCAATTTCAGTGTCATAAGGTGCAAAGAAGTGCACAATTTTAAGTATGGGTACGTGCATAATTTCTATCAGTTTTCGAAGATGCAAATTTCCAGTTGAACTAATGTCGTACCCGACTTTCTGATTAAAGGAATCATTGACCAATAAAACACTTCGATATCCGGCATATAAATTCATAGTGTTTCGAATAGTGTAGAATTCGGGGAAAATGGGAAAACATAAAAACTTCTGAGACAATGTTACATACCCAGTGATGAAGAGCACGTGAGACATTGAAGTACATGTCACAAAGGCGGCAATGCACACGTAGCATGCCTTAGTACACATCAAATTTATGACGTAAATGCAATTTATGTTAGCACGTATAGGCAATGGTTTCTGAAAATCAGAAAAATAGACAGAAATTGTAAAAACTAAGATGGGTAGGTCCTTCGATCGTTGAAGCGAGACTCGAGAAGGTATCAAAGTAACAATCCTAGCACAATCATGCCAAGAGATTTACTGATTTTATAACTTTCTCCGAAGAACAATTGAAAGGCTGGGCATGTCAGGTTTTCAATAAAATTTAATCTTTGGCTCTATGTACTGAGGATAAACACTGTGGGGTTTTTTTCTAGGAACCAAAAGTGCCAATCTTGAAATGGATTTTGAACGAGAATAAGAAGTGGGCTATGTAACATAAAGCGCCCATGAACTACGTATCTGCCTTCTTAATCATCTGCATCGATGTCAAAATATGAGATTCACTCAAAAAAAATTGTTGAGTAGCTGAAGGGATGCAAGCAGGGAATAATTATCTAGGAAATTCTACCATTTAACGGAATCATTAATGCCCACCTTGTACTGACTACCGTCAATCAGTGATCCTCATTGACAGCAAACAAATACAATATCATCAATTGTCCGGGGATTTTTATATCTCACGATACTACGTGAAACCGATCATCAAACAATAAAGGGGTTTGCTTGGAAGATCTTAACTAAGTTTCAGCACTCACCAGTTACGTGCATTGATAAACTTTTTCATCCAAAAATATTTGAAGATCTTAACGCAGCGTTTCTCAAACTGTGGGACGCGCCCCCCTTGGGGACGTGACAACTCTACGAGGGAGGTTCGAGCACATTGAAAAATCGAAAATAAAAAAAAAATGTTAATTTACTGAAAGAATACAAACAAAATACATTCTGACATAATAAAAAATAAAATGCACATTTACACTGATATGTTATACATATAAATGTACCAGTGCTACCCAATGTATTTGATAATTAATTTAAGAATATTGTTAGTTCTATTAATGAACAGCGCCCTCTAGCAGCTTGTAAAATAAAACGTCAGTGTATATGTGTAACACTCACTCCGAGAGGTAGTGTACGGAGTTAGAGGAATTAAAGAGATCACAGTCCACTGCTAGTGTTGTTTTTTGTGTAGAGACAAATCATGGTCCATCGAGCCGGAGGAAAACGACCTTATGGATATGTGAATTTGTGAAACCGTGGATTATCAAAATTCACAGTGAAAAGAAAAAAAATAAGTGATCTCCAAAGTGTGAATATACCGATTGCGAAACCGAAACGAGCGGCGTGAAACAGCGATCTGAGGAGGTAGGTGCAATTAATTGATCCTTCTATTAGTGTCCTTAATTCATAAATATGTCTTTAAATAAATTAAGGAAAGACGAGATAAAAATCGTTGCGGAAGAGTTAAATTTAACTGTACCAGAAGCAGCAAAAATCGCTGACTTAAAAAACTTAATTGTAAATAGTGACGTTTACAAAAATGATAAAGAGTTAGTTCAATCTGCAAACGATTATGCTTTGGTGGAAATTAAAAATAAGAGATTGGATAGTGAAATTAAGTTAGAATTTGAACGAATTAAATTAGCGCAATTGCAAAAACAATTAGAGCTTGCAAATATCCAGAAGAATTTACCTCAAAATTCCGATATTCGAAATCCGAGTGTTTTTGAAACTGCCGACAATAATAATGTTGAGACTTTGTTAAAGTCCGTGAAAACTTTAACAATACCCGTACTTTCAAGAGTGGAGTCATATAATTTATTTTTCCAGTCGCTTGAAAAAGCATTCAAAATAAAAGAGGTTCCCGAACAATTTAAATGCGAAATTCTTTTAAATATTCTAGGTGAAAGAGTTAATAATTTACTAGTTCATGTTTCCGAAGAAGAATTAAATAATTATAGTAAGCTTAAAGATTTAGTATTAAAAGAATTTTCTCCTACACCACAAGAATGCTATAATAGATTTCAGAAAGCGCAAAAATTAAGTTCAGAGAGTTATGTGCAATTTGCATCACGATTATTCGCGACATTTGAGTATTATTGTCAGCTGCGCAATGTGAATGATTTTAAATCATTGTGTGAGTTAATTGTATGGGATAAAATAATGAACACACTCGACAGAGAATTATTGTCTTACATGAGTATAAAACAGGGAGAGAAAAATTTAAACCACAAGAGTTAGGGTGTGAGTACGATATATATTTGTCATCGAAAGAGAGGCAAAATTAAAAATGAGATATTTTCTAAGCCCTTTTGTGAAAATGCCAAGCGTTTCAGTTATAATAAACAAAACAAATTTAATGCTAAAATACCGCGAGATGCATCGAATGTATTTTTTTCCGAGTTAAAAAATGATAAATGTGTATTGTGTAAAAATAATGTCCATGCTTTACAATTTTGCCCACAATTTAAAATGTTTTCTGTAAACGAAAGAGTAGAATTTGTTAAAAATAATAGACTTTGTTTTAAATGTTTTTCACCTCAATGCAGCGTTAGAAGATGCCGATCAAAAAATTGTTTCTGCTCTAAGCCTCATAATAAATTATTACATTACCCCAGAGAAATGAAAGGGAATTCTTTCTTCCCCCTTGAGACGATGACAGAGGTTAACCAGGGTGAACCCCAATTCGCCTTGAGTGTAAATGCTGAATCTTTCGTTCCGAAAGTAGACAAAACACAGATCGTGGCAATGACGTGTTTTAAAAACAAATGCCTTTTGAGTACTGCTTTAATTCTATATAGTGAAAGATAAATATTCAGAATGGCAGACATTTAGAGAATTCTTAGACTCGGGAAGTGAAACTTGTCTAATTTCAAATGAGTGCGCGAAGAAATTACGACTTAAAACCGAAAGGATAAATACATTAATCTCGTGTTTAAATGATGCTTCTATGGTAGTAAATGGGTGTGTTAAAGTGGCGATTTCTAATCAAAATAAATCTTTCGAAAGGGAATTGGATATGCCGGTAGTTAAAAAAATCACTGATTTTATTCCGCAGAAAGCGTTAGAGATAAAGTCTGATTTTTCTAATTTTGTGGAATTAGCGGATTCTAATTTTAATGTTCCCTGCAAAATTGATTTATTATTAGGTGCAAATATATTTTATGAGTTATTGAAACCGGAAAGAATTAAAATAAAAGATTCGCAATTATTGTTAGTCAACAGCGTATTTGGTTATATAGTAACGGGTAATTTAGATTCAATAAATGAAACTAAGGTTCACTGCGGTTTGATTCGTGATGAGGATTTGAATGAAAATTTAGAAAAATTTTGGAAATTAGAAGAGATAGAGGAACCAATAGTTAAAAATAAGGAAAGGCTAATTGTGAAGAACATTACGCGAATACTCATTTTAGAACTAACGAAGGTAAATATGTAGTATCTATGCCCTTAAAAAAGGAACCCTCGTGTTTAGGTAATTCGAAAGACATAGCCCTCAAACGACTTGGATCGCTGTGGAATCGCTTAGCTAGAGATGATAATTACTTAAATTTATGTCGTGAATTTTTAAGAGATTATGAAAGACTGGGTCACATGAAGGAAGTGACTAAGGAAACTGAACACAATATCACATATTACGCTACCCATCATGGAATTTATCGTCCAGAAAAGTCCACAACAAAACTTAGAGTTGTCTTTAACTGTTCTTCGTTAACTGATAATGGAATATCTTTAAATGACATTCGATATAATGGAGGAGTGATACAAGAGGACTTATATGCGCAAATGCTCAGGTTTAGAACTTACACGTATGCATTTACAGCAGACATTAAAATGATGTATCGAACTATATTAATTAACCCTAAACAGCGTAATCTGCAGAGAATCGTTTGGTGTGAAAGTGAACATGAATCACCCCAAATTTACGAAATTTTGACTGTTACCTATGGCACTGTAAGTGCTTCCTACTTAGCACAGAGAACTTTAACCCAATTGTCGATGGATGAAGAGGCTAACTTCCCTATAGCAGCTTCCGTTTTACGGATCAATTTGTATATGGACGATGTCCTTTGTGGTGCTGCAACGTTAGAGAGGAGGCAATTGTTCTCAGACAACCATTAAAAGGAATTTTGAAAAGTGCTGGAATGGAGTTGCATAAACTTTGCGCCAATCACGAGAAATTGTCACCGGATCCCGAACAGAATTACAATTTTGCAACTTTAACAGAGACGAAAACGTTAGGAGTGTCGTGGAAGCCGAACCTAGATTGCTTTTTGATTAAAGTGAAAGTCTGTTTGGACAGTTCTTATACTAAAAGAGACGTCTTGTCTACTATTGCCAAAATCTTTGATCCTGTTGGACTGATGGCACCAGTAATTTCCATAGCAATTTTCCACCAGCGTTTGTGGAGAAGCAAGTTGGAATGGAATGACCTTCTGGCAGCTGAAGAATATCGAGAATGGCAACACAATCCCTAGTATCTTTAGAGAATATCAACAATATAGAGATACCAAGGCGTATTCTTGTCGCTTTTCCAGAAGTTATTGAGATCCATGGCTTTGCTGATGCCTCAGAGCAGTGCTACGGTGCAGCAGTTTACTGCAAATCTAAAAATTTGAAGAGAGAAACTTTAGTTTGGTTAATCACAAGCAAATCGAGAGTAGAGCCTATTAAAAGCCTGACAATTCTTAGACTTGAATTGTGTGCTGCAGTGCCATTGGCAAAACTTGTGAAAAGAGTTGTAGCTGCATTACAACTAGAAACTGCTGAATTATATCTTTGGTCGGATTCGATGATCGTCTTGGCGTGGCTTCGAAAGGAACCGATGGACTTAAAGACCTTTGTTCAAAATAGGGTTGCCAAGATACAAGAACTCTATCCTAATCAGTTATGGAGACACGTACCATCTGATCAAAATCCTGCAGACTTAGTCTCCCGAGGAGTCGATCCTGATAAACTTTTGCAACAAAACTTATGGTTTAATGGACCAACATTTCTTTCAGGTGATGAGGACTATCCAAATCGAACTATAAACTGTAGAGAGAAACTAGATGAATGTAATTCAGAACTGAAAAACTGTGTTAATGAACAAATTGAAAACTTTCAATCGGTGCTTAATATTCATGTTAATGATTTTTAAACGACCTTCTTAATCTAAGCAATAATTATATAACTATTTTACGTGTATTAAGTTTTATTTTCAGGTTCGTGGAAAATTTAAAGGGAATAAATAAAGTGGCTGGTCCACTCACGACAAAAGAATTTGAGAAAGCTGAAACATTTCTGGTAAAAAAAGTGCAAGAGCAAGAATTTTCCAGTGATATTAACCATCTTAAAAGTAAAGGGAGTGTGCTACCAAACAGTAAATTAAAGACATTGAATCCCTTTTTAGATGACAACGGTGTCTTAAGAGTAGGAGGATGATTGTGTAACTTAGAGTTAAGTTTCCATAAAAAGCACCAGATAATTTTACCAAAAAAATAATAGATTAACTTTAATAATAATAGAATATTTTCATGAGAAATATTTACATGTGGCAACTGTATCGTTACTGAATCATATTCGGGAAAAATTTTGGCCGTTGAATGGTAGGTCAATGTGCAGAAAAATTGTATATAAGTGTATTGTATGTTTTAAAGCGAAACCAATTGTGTCAACTCAAATTATGGGTAATTTGCCAAAAGAGAGACTTATTACTGATTATCCATTTAATTGTTCAGGAGTAGATTTCTCTGGTCCTTTTTTCATTAAAAATAAAGGACAACGTAAAGGAAATTTGTTTAAAGTGTATATTTGTATTTTTGTGTGTTTTGTGTTTAAAGCGGTACATATTGAGTTAGTATCAGATTTAACATCGCAAGCATTCATTGCCGCGTTGAAAAGGTTTATGGCTCGAAGAGGCAAATGTGCAAAACTGTTTTCGGACAATGGTAAAAATTTCGTCGGAGCTAGCAATGAAATTAAAAAACTTCTTGAAATAGTCAGAAAACCAGACGAAAAATTAGCTAATTACTTAGCAGCAGAAGGAATAGAGTGGAAATTTATTCCTGCGAGGTCGCCCAATTTTGGAGGTCTTTGGGAAGCGGCCATAAAAAAAAGTCATGTAAATATCACTTAAAAAGAGTTGTGAATGGAATTAATTTAACGTACGAGGAACTACTTACGGTCACAGTACAAATTGAGGGAATTTTAAATTCTCGACCGCTTTGCCCCCTATCAAACAATGATGATGATTTCCAAGGGCTTACACCAGCTCATTTTTTAATTAATAGATCTTTAAATTCGCTAGAAGAGCCTAATTTAACAAAATGTAAAGATAGTAATCTCAAAAAGTGGCAAAAAATAACTAAGATAGTTCAATTAATGTGGAAATTTTGGAGTCGTAATTACTTGAATCAATTACAACAGAGAGGAAAATGGATGTTTGAAAAAAATCTCGTTAAAATTGGAGACTTGGTTTTAATAATTGAAGAAAATTTACCAACATATAAATGGGCATTAGGTAGAATCGTAGAATTGTATTATGGCGAAGATAAAAAAGTGCGTGTTGTAAAAATTAAAACTCAGTATAGTACATGTAAAAGAGCCATATCAAAAATTTGTGTTTTACCAATGGAAGATCCTTAAATATAATTTGAATTTTTCATATAGTGTACCATTGGTGGTGTGTAAATTTACTCATTGTTAGTAAAGTGATTTTGTATTTGTATAAAAAAAATATTGTTATTTGTGAAATCTTGAATTTATATAATGATTTATGTAATTGTATTTCTTGAGAATTGTCAAGGGTTGAATGTGTAAAGTGTTCTAGATGTAACCAATATGAATGTTAATTTAGTAACAATGATTGCATGGTTAAACCAGTGCAATGTGGGGCGGTATGTTAGTTCTATTAATGAACAGCGCCCTCTAGCAGCTTGTAAAATAAAACGTCAGTGTATATATGTGTAACACTCACTCCGAGAGGTAGTGTACGGAGTTAGAGGAATTAAAGAGATCTCAGTCCACTGCTAGTGTTGTTTTTTGTGTAGAGACAAATCAAATATTAAGATAAGAACTAGTTTAATAATTAACAGTGGCCCCTTGGAATTATCATACATAAAATTCTACACAAAAATTAACATTGATCTTGATTGTTTGCATGCTTTATAATTAATCCCTTGATTGCCGATTGAAAGTCATGCGATTCGCTTCCCAATTCCAACGATTTTTCACGTAGGCATGCGTATGTGATGTATTGGGGGTGAGAAGGAATAAAGAAGCAAATGATCTGAAATAAGTAAATCCTTCGCAAACATTTTCCAGGTTCTTCAATTGTATTCCAAAGCGTTCGGAATAATTTTATGGATAGCACTGCACAAAAAAAGATCGTCTTCGGAAAGACTTATTAATACGTCTGGGGAAATTAACGTTTTGACTGAGCGAGGCATTTATATACGCTGGTGGCTCTTAAGAAGTTAAAGTAGTATGGTAGCTCTAGCATCAAAGTATAGTATTATACAATTCAATACATTGTTATTGTATGAGGAGAAGGGCGCGATGAAAATTATGATTAAATATGGGGTCGCGAATATTGAAACTTTGAGAAACACTGTCTTAACGGTATAAGAATTGCTATCCGCGATGCCTTTTCATCTCCGAACCAAATAATTTACCTATGAAGGGTTCATCACCTACCAGATATATTGAAAGGAATCATAGATGG